>CAJHZI010000211.1:0-140000 GCA_905160935.1 Enchytraeus crypticus | reverse complement strand
GAACCTACCTGCAGCTCAATTTAAATCCCTACCAGATCCCCTACACATTGTCTACAAGTGACAGATCTCATATACATTGTCTACAAGTGACAGATCTCATATACATTGTCTACAAGTGCCAGATCTCGTTTACATTGTCTACAAATGACTTAGACCCGGAAGTGTGAGTGTTGACGGATGTCAACCGGTTTTTCCAGTCATCACTAATCCTGCCCGGATCATTACCGGATATCTCCAGTCGATGTCTATTAGGCGTCCCAATTCCCAAACTCGTCAACCGGAGACGGGAATTCAGTTGGTAATTTCCCGATGACGGGATCAAGCACGACTTTGATTCGACCAGTGAGCATCGGTTGTCAGCTAGATAGACTGGGTCAATCCTGTCATGTCAGTCAGTAGTAGCCGTTGTTAAAGTATAGCTGCCAACGGTTTTACCATAATTGGTAATGTAATAGAATTTTTTTGTATTTCGGACTCAAGTAGACTCCGCTATAACTACTAATTATTGCATTACCGAACAGAGCTATGGCTCTTTTATGGCAGCCTCTTTTCTATTGTTATTTGTTTATCTAACTACATGCACGTTCTTATTGTTTGTATAATCTGTGCTGTGATGAACAACTAAACGATACTAAACGAAAAAAGTAGCAGTGGTTAAATTAGTATTATTAGTATTAAATGAGTAAAATGGCAGTAGTTAAAATAGCAGTAATTAAAGTAGCAGTAGCTATTTGAGTGGACCACGCTACTGAACGGATTTGAAACATGGACGTTAAGAAAGGATGATATTAGAAAACTAGAAGAATTCGAAATATGACAATGGAGAAGAATAGAAAGATCAAACGGCTTGATAGAATTACGAACGAAGAAGTGCTAAATAGGGTCGGCATAAATAGACAGTTGATGGATATCAAAAAGTATAGAAAGAATAACTGGACGGGTCATAAACTCAGAGGGAGTGGTTTGCTGAAAGAGGCAATTGAGGGAAGAATGGAAGGTAAAAAGTTAGAGAATGACGGAGACTTGGCATGTTGGATGATTTGATAAAAAATTCTTCTTATCTTGATATGAAGAGAAAGGCAGAGGATAGAAATATGAGGAGGAGTTATATGCCGTGGACCAGCCAATAGGCATTGCACTAGGAGAAGGTTATTTAGTAATTAAAGCTAATGAGTGTCGGCGGTCAGCTAGATAACATCGGTCAGTCCTGTCATGTATTATGCACAGTGCTGTCGGTTCATTGTGCAGAGTTAAAAGAATTCGTCAGATAATATTTCTTGCTATAGAAAAACTCAGCATAATTGTTCTTGTTCATTCTATTTTACGTTATTAGACCGTAGAGAAGGTACCATCCCCTGTATCACTAAGCTTAAAGCATGATATTTGATATTTAATATTTAATATTTGGTAACTGATAACTGATAGTTGATAGCTGATAGCTGATAACTGATAGCTGATAGCTGATAACTGATAGCTAATATCTAAAACTGATAACTGATAGCTAATAAATGATAGCTGATAGTTGATAATTCGCCACTGGCGGTCGAGTATCTAACCGACTTCGCCACTGGCTGGAGCAGTGGCGAAGTCGGTTAGATACTCGACTGCGGATCAGTAGGTGCGGGTTCAAATCCTGGGCTCGCCCGTCACTGACATTTCTTTCGAGTGAGAAAACTGACGTTACCTTAGCTTTACCAGCTATACCTTTTAATTGATAGCTGCTAGCTGATAGCTTATAACTGATAACTGATAGCTGATAACTGGTAGCTGATAACTGATAACTGATAGCAATGGTAGCTGATAGCCTATAGAATCAAGCAATCAATCACTAAGAATTTAACGTTCGGCTGGCTTCTCGACATATGGCAATGTCAGGGACGTCAATTGCTGATATCTGATAGCTGATTGCTGATAACGTATAACTGATAGCCGATAGCTGATAGCTAATATCCGTGAGCTGACAACAGTACTGATAGCCGATAGCTGATAGCTGATTGTTAACGTATAACTGATAGCTTATAGCTAATATCCGATAGCTAATAACAATACCTGATAGCTGATTGGTCTGAGAGGGTTTGAGAGATTTTCTGTTATCAATAAAAACAATGGACTGTCGATAAAAATCTAAACACGTGAGCCACGCGTGATGAACGAGTCTGCATGAACTACGTCAGGTAGAGAGCTGAGATTCCTGAACATTCAGGTTCTCCTATATTTTCTTTAAGAAAAAAATTTGAATTAAAGCTAAAGCTAAAAGCTAATGTTGACGTCAGTTTCCTCACTCGAAAGCGATGTCAGTGACGGGCGAGCCCAGGATTTGAACCCCGCACATATTGATCCGCGGTCGAGTATCTTACCTACATCGCCACAGGCTGGAGCCAGTGGCGATGTAGGTAAGATGATCCATTAAGAATATCGAATGAAATCTTGCAAATTCTTGCTGCTAGTTTTATAAATTTTCTAACTAAATACAATAACAATATGTATTTTATCTACAATTCTACTTAAATTGTGATATTTACGGCTCTGGATATTATAGATTTGGGCTGGAGCCAGTGGCGAAGTCGTTAAGATACTCAACCGCGGATCTGTAGGTGCAGGGTTTAAATCAGTTACAGGAAGTTTACGGCTAAGTTTTGAACGGATTATTTTAAAATCCAACACATGCTTTAATGATTTAACTATTACGAATAGATCTAAATCATTGTTAATTTTACAATAACATCTGAGTTTTATATTTTATTTCTACATGTATAATGGGCGTACTTAGCTTTATCAAAGCTTTGTTAAAGAATATAAAATTTTCTTTTATTGATTTAACTTTGCTAGAAAACTAAACAACTTTTTATCCGACATTCAATCCACATTCAATGTCAATTTGCTAAGGAGGACGATAATGTACATTATCGTCTTTATTTATCTCATATAACACTGCTATTAAGTTTGATTTTATTTAAACCAAACAATGATCAATACAGACAGTTTTAAGAATTAGCTGTTTCACTGTTTCCATGCAGTGAACATGGTAACAATTGAACAATTCCATTGCACCAGATAAACTTGGTGTAGTATGAAATTACAAGAGCGTGTGTGTAGATACTTTGTAATCAGATATTACGGTTATTATAATGTATAGCTGAGAGAGATGATGCTAAATCATTTCACATTTAAAAACTGCATCTCTCTCATCCTAAAGGCAACGTAAGATTAAATGATTAATATATACTAATAGTACCACGCACTACAGTGAAAAGATCAACCATGTCGATATCTATCACTTTTAATATCATATGTTTAAACCGTTAGGCAATTTAGTCCATTTTCCGTACAGCCAGTCCAGTGAAGGTCTGTGATTTTACTCTCAGATCAGCATAGGCATACATACAGCTAAAAGCGTGTTTAATCAAATTTCCTAGCCTACAATCAAGGATTGATGGAAAATGTCGAGGAAGCGTATTGCATCGAAGGATTTCAGGTTTGTTTAATCTTTTGTTTTATTCAATCAAAGACCATTTTTCGAACTCTTAACCTATATGCATTAGACACATTCGTTATCTAATAATAATAACAACAATTGGATCGCTACAGCCATCAATGACAACATCGAGCACTATTGAGTTAAAATCAAACCGGCGAGCAAAAAGAAGGTGTAAAAACGATGCAACTTCCAAAACCAGAAAATCAGTCCAAAGTCTATTATATCATCCAAACAGTAATTCAAGCTCTGTAAGCTTACACGTATGCCTCGAGAGAAGATAAAAGGATACGAACAGAAAAAATAATGCAACAAAAACAAAAACATTTTAGGAAAAGATAAGAGATCTGAAGGTCATAGATAGTGGAGGCGGCAGATCGCCGAGCCACGGAGTATAGAGTTACGTGTTCAACGCCAGGCCAGGCCACGCAGAGCTCGTCTGTAATCCTACACTGCTATACGACCGGCTCAATGCGTCAGTCTGAATATCTCTCAATATATAAAATATTACATGAGCCTCTGATCTCAGATAAACATCTCTGAATATGATAGAAGCGTCATGCAGCCGTAGAGATAAGTTTAACGTCTGTTTCATTGTCGTGTGTACTACACTGTGTAGACATTGAGATAGGGAAATTCATGTACCCAGGGGTTTTCCTGTTTGTTAGACAAATGCTTTATCAATTCGGCTAGACAATCGATATATAATAACTAGTAGAAATTATATATAATTCTATAGAATTATATACCATTTTCTTGAGGGATTCTGCTTATGAAGAGGTGGGCCCTATGCCTTATTCAGCTTCGGCTAACATTTACTGGGCAGGGACGTCATTCCCTGAGAAAACTATCCTGTTTACCCTTTAATTAATCTGTAGATATATATATATATATATATATATATATATGCATATATATAACGTATATATAATGTATATATATATATATATATATAGACCTATGTGTATAGACATATACATATATATATATATATACATATATATGTATCCTGTATATATATTATATATAGGCCTATATATATATATAATTATTATATATACATATATCTATATATATATATATGAATATATATTTGTATAAATAGACCTATGTATGTAGACATGTATATATATATATATATATATATATATATATAATATTATACATATATATATACAAATATATATATATATATATATATATATATATATATATATATATATATATAACCTGAAGAACCCGGGAATATTTTTGCTGGTCCAGCCCCGGAACATCTCTCTCCCACGTGACTCTAGGACATCTCCACGCCTGGTCCATTCCATTCCACCCTGGATCGAATTCGATCGGACGCGGGCTGTATAAAGACGTAAAACATTTCATGACTTTGAAGGCCGGTCGAGTTACCACTCGCGATGTTTTGTATTACCACTCAGGCTGTTTTGTATTAGAGAGGGCGCCAGACGCGGGTATTATGGCAACATCGGTCAATTGAACGATCTGACCGACGTCCGCATTAAATGAGGGGGTAGAGATAGGAGAGAGGGTGGGGTGGGGTGGATTCGTTCCAGTAGGGGATGATAACAAATGTAAACGGTTTGATGCTGGAGTAGCTGGGATTAAGAAATATGATGACATGGAATATATAGGAAGAAAACAAAAAGAAGAAGAACAACAGCGAGAAAAGATTGAAGCTACCAAGTAAATATGAAATAAAATCAGGATATATGGACTTTAACCCACACGTGTAGCTATCCAAGTCTGAGAGATACGAGATTTTCCTAAGATGAATTTCTCAGCAACACTGACTTCATAACCTCTCAACTTACACTCAGCTCTTGCGCTCTCAACCGAGCGATTCCAGCAATATTTTCTTTTCTTTGATATCAGCAAATCGAGTTCATGGTTTTGACACGGCAAATAAACAAGACGCTATAATATAACAGAGTACAGTAGACCATAGAGACGTGCTGCAGTACCGCATAGAGACGTTCTGCCGATCATCCTATCATTGGCTGCCGGTGCATTCAGAGATTCATGTAGAATTTGCTACATTCATTGAGTGCATCAAGATTAAGGGATAACTTCTTGAGACAACGCCCGAATTCAAAAATATTGAAACGATAACTCATGACAATTGCTAGTATTTACACTCGAAGCACATTGAGCAGCAAAAAGTAGCGAAATACTATGTACTTATGTGAGTAATAATAATAATAATAATAATAATAATAATAAAGTGCACCTAAACTTATGCACATTCTGAGCTCTAGTCCGAGCTTCTCTAATCCGCGGCTTTTAGACTACGACGAGGCTCTTAGGCAATGTTTGTGCGCCGTTATCAACGCAGATTTGTCTGATTTGCAGTGGCAGCAAGCCAGTTTACCGGTGAGCAAAAGTGGTCTTGGAATTCGTCTTGTTTCCCATATCGCGCCTTCAGCCTTCTTGGCATCAGCGATGGGAACGAGGCAGTTGCAAGACGCCATCCTTCATAAGTGCTCCCTTTCTGCCGATAGATCCATTGACGTTGCGTTGTCAGTTTGGTCCAAAAGCCTCACCTCCAGTGCTCCACCTTCTACCTCAGTCAGTAACCAGAAATCATGGGACCGTCTTATAGTGGATCGGATTTATACCAGTCTGTTAGAATCCCAGTCCAATGCAGTAGACAGAGCACGACTCCTAGCTGTATCAACCAAAAGAAGCAGCGACTGGCTTCACGCTCTCCCTGTTGCTTCTTGTGGGCTTCTTTTAGACAATGAGGCGATTCGAGTAGCCGTTAGTTTCCGTTTAGGGGCGAAAACTTGCGAGCCTCACATGTGCCCCTGCGGTCATGAAGTCGACGCTTTAGGTCTCCACGGCCTCTCCTGCAAACGAAGCTCAGGTAGAATGTCTCGCCATCACAATTTAAATGACATAATATGGCGAGCACTTTCAAGAGCAGGCATCCCTTACTCTAAGGAACCAAGTGGGTTGTCCAGATCAGACGGCAAGCGTCCGGACGGCATGACTTTAGTGCCCTGGTGCAACGGTAGTGTGCCGTATGGGACGTCATGATCATTGACACTATGGCAAAACTCCTACCTGAATACGACTTCAGTCACAGCCGGTGGAGCTGTGTTCATGCCGCCTCTAGGAAGTTGGATAAATACCGTGATCTGTCCTCAGGATATGAAGTTGTTCCGGTGGCCATTGAAACCATGGGCCCGATGAATCCCGAAGGAGCTGACTTTATTAATGGCATAGGCAGACTTATTGCAAGCAAACCGGCGATAAGCGAGAGACTTCTTTTCTTTGGCAAAGGCTTTCCATGACTTTGCAAAGATTTAATGCAGTCTGTTTCAATAATTCTTTTAAGCCGATTGATGACCTCGAGTAGCCGGGCGGCGATTCAGCACGTATTGCTTGAATCGTTTTTATCAAACCCCAGGTTCTTTACACCGGGGTAAAAACATTTAATTAAAAATTTAAATTTAAAAAATAATAATAATAATAATAACAATAATAATAATAATAATAATAATGATAATAATAATAATAATAATAAACACAATGGTAAATTTACGGTATGGGATTTCACGGTCATTGACACAATGGCAAACTGTTACCTGAATACGACTTCAAAGCAAACCGGCGATAAGCGAGAGACATCTTTTCTTTGGCAAAGGCTTTCCATGACTTTGCAAAGATATAATGCAGTCTGTTTCAGCAATTCTTTTAAGCAGCTAGATGGCCTCGAGTAGCAGGGCGGCGATTCAGCACATATTGCTTGAATCGTTTTTATCAAACCTCGGATTCTTTACACTCGACCGGAGTAATAAAAAACAATAAAACATAATAATAACAATAATAAATAATTATTTTTATTAGCTAATAAATTTACTTACACTAGCAGCTGTATATGAGTGAGGCGATGGAACTGATTAAACTTTAATCGACTAAAGACAACCAGAATTCGAACACTCAAGAGCTGTTGGTGGCGCTTTTCATTCCTACTCTCGTATCGGATTATTACTAAATAATCCGGGACGTGCTTTAGCTGGTTTATGGAATCGACATGTACGGATACCGGATACGCCAAGGATTGTTTATAAACAAGATCCATGCTCGGCGCGCTGTTGATATTTGTACCGGATCAAGGATTGAATGGATTGATGTACGGACGCTAGAGTAAATCAATCAATCAGGTCATCAGTAATCGACAGTCAACTACCTAATCATTAGCTTCAGCCAATCAATCAATTGACTCAATAGTAGAGATATTATCCACGCTGTGATGGAGTATTGGAAATATGAACCATAAATCCAAAAATTAATAGAAAAAGCAAACTACATCTATATTTCACATAATCAATTCAGTTTTTAAAACAAAAAACTGTATTAATGCCGCTTCAAAAAATTCTGAATAAAACATAAATTGATTGATTTAGATAGTAAATAATGAAAAAATAAAGAAATCAATAATAGACGAGTTCTATAAAATCATTGAAATCAATACAAGAGGGACATAGGATTTCTTCTAGGCGTGTTTATACACACAGACGCAGAGTTTTGAAATAAAAATTATTTTATTTTTATTATCGACGTCACTTTATTAAGACACGACAGAGTCACCCACTTGTACAGCAAGAATGAGACTCGATCAACCCAAAGCCCAAGAGCTTTCCACCATTCCTCTTTCATTCATCGCTAGTAATTGACTTAAATCAGTTCTGGATTATCTGCAGTGCTTTGTCACGAGTTCTTTTCTGAGAGAGAGAGAGAGAGAGAGAGAGAGAGAGAGAGAGAGAGAGTGAGTGAGTGGGTGAGTGAGAGAGAGAGAGACAGAATGAGAGAGAGAACGAGAGAGAGAGAGAGTGAGAGAGAGAGTGAGAGAGAGAGAGAGAGAGAGTATAAACGGGAGAGAAGGAAGGAGAGAGCGAGGGGGGAGAAAGAGTGAATAAATAAATAAATAGGGATAGAATAAGGGAGAGAATGAGAGATAGAGAGAAAGTTAGAAATAGAGTCAGTGAGGGATATATAGAGCGAGGAAGAGAGAGACAGTTACGAAAAGACATAATATAGTGAGTGAGAGTGAGAGGCGGAGAAGAAAAGAAAGAGAGAGAGAGAGAGAGAGAGATAGAGAGAGAGAGAGTGCGCGCGCGCGTGTGTGTGTAATTGAGAGACTGAAAGGTAGATAAAGAAAGAGTCAACGTGTGACAGAAAGTGAGTTAGAAAGTGAAAGAATGAGAGAGAATTTTTTGAGGAGAAAGCTTGAAATGATTGTGCGTGTGAAGGGCTTATAATACTATGGTTTTGCACTTACAGATTTTGTTCCTACAGACTATAATGACATCACTGCCGAAAATATCATCTCAACAGAGGAAAATATAAGCTAACTATATGTGAAACGTAAAGCTGTGGAGCAAAGTTTAACGTCGGTTTCCTTATCACAAATGATACTGTCAGAGACGGTCGGCTGAGATTTAAACCGATGGCCTCTTGGTTCTCAGACAAGAGCGCTAGCTATTCCATCATCCAACAGGTAGGCCTACAGAAGCAACTTGACGTAGAAAAGGGCAGTAGTTATGCTGATAACGTACAGTATTACTTAGCGAAATCTCCCTGGAGCCAGTGGCGATGTTGGTAAGTTACTCAACCGCGGATCAGTATGTGCGAGGTTCAAATCCTGGGCTCGCCCGTCACTGACATCGCTTTCAAGTGAGGAAACTGACGTTAACATTAGCTTTTCCAGCTTTTAGACTAGAGCGATGAATTTGATTTAATGTTGAGAACTTCAGCCCATTTAGAGGAGTGTCTGAATAGAATAACCACTACGCTATTAATTTGTGTCTTGGAGTAACATTTTCACTCATAGTTCGGCATCGCTATTATCTGAGAATCCATTGAAAGCATCGATCGCCGGAGGGTCTGAGATGAGAAATGGAGTAGTGATTGAATTATAGAAATAAAGTGCCGGAGCTGTTATAGACATGAGCCTCGGGTATAATGGAGTGAGATATGAGTGAGCATCGACAGGGAATTATATTAGATATAGGACAGTGCCTCAGATTACTACAGCTGTGGTATATATAGAAGGTTAATTCTGGCTAATGGCTGGATAATCATAATGAACATTGTAGAGACCATTGTATTGTGCATCAATAGTTGTGAATAATATATATATATATATATATATATATATATATATATATATATATATATATATATATATATATATACATATATACATATATATATATATACTTTCGGTACAGTTCGAAAGGAGATAAAAAACAGATATTAAAGTTTACAAATATCTACGCATTCTACAAATAGGCTATAGATATAAAGAGCTCAGATTGTGAGGCTATATAGGCTAGTAGGCCTAGTATTTACAAAATGGTACCAGAGAAACTTTGAAAATCTAATACATAAGATTTGCTAGAAATTTAGGCCTGGTGTGTTATGGTCGCTACCGGTTATGAGCATTCTACTTTATTTTAAACACCCTTTCATTTAGTTTGCAATATTTGACCCATAACAAATCAATGAACGCATGGAATATCGTATTCTGTATTTGAAATTTTGAATTTAAAAACTAAAAGTCGAGTTTCACGTCAGTTTCCCTTTCGATAATATATCAACGACGGGGAGAGCACTGCATTTGAAACCACAACATTGATCCTCTGTGAAACAACTTACCCACAAGCCGTCGAATCAGACCAAATTCTCATAATTATCCAATACTTGCATTATTTGAAATTCTTTATTCTTCCGAGTCTTGAAAACTCACACATGTTCAAATCATGTCGCTCACTTTAATAGCAACTGAGTAGACGATTAACGTCAAGCTCAGAAGCACAAAGCTTCTCAATGCGACTCGACATACTCTAGCTAGCGTCAAACAAAATTTATTAGCAGCTAGTTAATTAGGTTACAACTCAATTCGAATTTCGCTTATGTGAGAAAGAATACTTATTGTATAATAAACATGCCTTTAAAGAAATATATCGAGCTATTTAAAGGTGTGTTTTGTCCAATATAGTTCTGGCCAACAGCTGGAGAGGTTCAGATGGATCAGGCAGAAGAAGATGGCTGTGTATATTTGTACAACGACTCAATACACCAGCACGAGAGGCAGAGGCATTGGAGCTCTGATCATATGTGACCCGGCAGATGTCTACAGCTGACCATATAAACAAAGAGATCCCAATGTTGAAAATGAAATTGATTTTTAATTGTTAATCAACTAAGACAGGAATTCTTTAAAAATCTATAGAAAGGTCTAGAATTCAACACCGGTTGTGGACTGTGGCCACTAAGGTTTCTTGACTTCCATTTGTCTATTTAGGTAAAATGCGGGTTTAACGTCAAGGTCAGAAGCCTGAAGGGCTTCTCTTCAAGACGTCAGGTGTACCCTGCAAGGTGAATATCTGATATTTTGCTCTCTGATCCGCACTAAAAAGCTAAAAAATCTAAGGTTAACGTCAGTTTCCTCATTCGAAAGCGATGTCAGTTACGGGCGAGCCCAGGATTTGAATCCGCATCAACTGATCCGCGATCGAGTATCTTACCGACCACTACCGAGAAATGATCCCAGGACCTCAGGAATAGCCGTTTGAAACTTCATGACATTACCTGACGCGCTTACTCGCTGAGCCATTGTGACATTGTAATTTGTCCATTTAGCGCCGTATGAACGGTGAGGTATTTATACCGATAGAGTCGCTTTTCAATGCAGTTGTTTATTTACTTAGCTTATCTATGGCGTTCATGCATTAGATCATCGTCGTACCAGTGTTATACAATCCCTATGAGATGTACCACCCGTGTCTATCATCAACAGAGCACTAGACGTCAGAGAGAAATCTTAATACAAGCACGGCGTTAAATCGACGTACGACTAATGTACAACACTGCACGTGTGGTGCACAGATATAACGTAAAATAGAGAAAACATTGTAGCTCTTAGGTTGTAATGTTGTATGTCTCAATTTAAAAATGTGGAATGGCGAAGGATGTCTCAGAAATGAGGACAGATGAAATGAATTCACATCAAGAAGTATAACTATCGTCTCAAGAACTACAACAAACGATTTAACTCAACTTTAGTTTACAGACCTTCCTGGTATCAACGGCTTTTTCCGTACGAACACTAGTAAATTAACATTTCGCATTTTAGCACAAGAAATCTGGTAGGCCAATTTATGAAGAAATTAAAGCTAATATTTTCTAAAGAAACTTCATATTTGATTGAGACATCTTGGTCTAATCTAATTCTCCGGGATCGGTCAGTAGCTGAGTGTACCACAAGCAATCAGACTGACTGTGACTCGCTACGTTGATTCAATCGATCTTGAAAATCTCGTGAAGGAAATGGAACTAAATCCAGAAAGGCTCTTCTAATTCTCCAGTAGCGGAGGAAGTGGAAAACTGAGCATCGGAGCATGACACGTCAGAATTCAATAGTGGAGCGAGAAATCTTCAAGGGACTCATTTCCTTCCTTTTTCATTTAAATTTCTTTCAGCTTCGATCCCTAAGCAATCTTTCCATTACCGATACTAGGCCTACAGTCAGGCCCACACTAGGCCTACAGTCAGAACTATACTAGGCCTACAGTCAGGCCTACAGACAGGCCTAAACTAGGCCTACAGCTATATCGCAGTAGACTATAGGTGGGATATTTAAAGGAAAAACGTTGCAAGAAGGAGCTACCATGGGGTTAGCCACTTCAAAATACGTATGCGGATCAGTAGGTTCAAATTCAGAGCTATCCCGTCGCTGATATGCTATATATCATAGATATTCTGATTTTAGGAACAGCAACGACCCTCTCTACGCAGTCCAGATGAAGGAACGACGGTCTGATAACAATAACTCTGCTAATAAATACTACACAGATCTTCCAGACATTGTCGACTCCATATCTACAATAGAGAAGTTAAAATAATTGGGCGAGGTCATAGGGTCATTCCGCCTCGTTTCTGCTCCCACAACCAATTTATAATCTACTCCACTCAATCATGCGTAAAAACCATGAAGTCACCGTTCACGTGACGACGCTACAGCTGATAGTCGTTTGTTGATAAACAATGATCACAATTATAAATACAGGAAAAATTATAAAATGTTCCTTAAATTGACATTTATATTGGTATTTACCCCGTAGAAGCTGATGATTACATACGGCTGCAAAGCATTTTACCATTTCCTAGCTTCTAATAAGTAAGAAACACATTGAAAACGATTGTCTTGTGCTTTTAAGATCAAACTGCTAGGGTCCACAATACAAAAACAGCATTTATGTGTCAACAAAACTGCGTCCGGCCTTCATCTTTTAGTGTATATTTACATATTTTCGATTGGCTATATCGTTCAACCTTGACAATAAATCGTCACACTTTTACGAGGAATAGCCTACGGAGCCTCTGTCCCTATCTTGGGTTAATCCCACCTGTGACGATGTTGTTATATGTTCAATGGGTGGGGGAGATTTATCACATAAATTAAGTATTCAGAAAGTATTAAGTAAATAAATACTAATTAAGCATTATGTATTAAGCAAGGTAAGTAATAAGAGTTTTACCGAGTTCTACATGATGTCTCAAATACACAAAGCCTCATCAGACACTGATGATCACGACCATGTGAGTGCAAGCTTAATGTAGCCGTTGAGTGTCAGTACACACATTCCTAGATCAACTTTGTTTAGTTTATTTGTTATTCTTTTTATTACTGTTATTTTTTAATAAGTATAACTTTAATATTAATAAAAATATTTTTAATAAGAATTTTATTATAATTTTTATTCTTTTTGAGTTTGTCTTTTATTCCGTATAGTTGTACACATGACATACCACATGTGCTACATAGTTTCCTTTCGTGGTTGCTGTTTTTGCAGTTTTCGTTATTTCCTCCATTCCTCTCCATGGCTATTAATAATCGTTGCCGCTTAATGGCTATTAATATGTTGGCGCTTCAAGAGCAACCGGCGCGGATTTAAGAATAACCTCCTACACACTGGGATAATTTACATTCAAAGCTATGGACGCTCGGCCTTCCAAAGTAGTCGCCCACCGTGTACTAACCGCGCGCAACGTGGCAACGCTTCGTTCAATTGACGCGCAGCTTAACTGAGTGTTCTAAATCCCCCCCCGATTAGTCGATGACGTGCTCTAGGCAATCGAACGAGATAGTAAACTATGATTCATCATCAGTTCCTTGCGTTCTTAAGAGAACATAGGGCGGCAACATTACTACTTTATTTTCTGTATTTAGCAACCCTCACAGCATCTTCCCATGAAGTGTTAAAAGTTTTCAAATCTGTGTTGATCGTGCTGAACCAAGTATTTCTAGGTTTTCTTCTTTTCTTTTTTCCTTGAAATGGCTTCCAATTTATTGTAGTCTAGGCCTATGCATATCTCTCAAACTATGATTAAGAAAGTACGTATAACGACAGCTCCACAGTGAACAATATAAAAGAATATCACCCAAAAACCTTTTTCAGAATCCACTTTTATTAATTTAGATGAACGTGAATGAGCAAATGTTTTGTTCAATATGTTGTCATGGGCGACAATAGCATTCCAAGTGTTCTTTTTATTATTTTAACGTTTGATTAGTGTACTTACCTATTACAATGATTTGATTTCAGCCGTGCAAGCCATTCATCGACATAAATCCACGAAGGAAACAAACGCAAACTAGCAAATTACTGCTATATTTTGTTGTCTGACATCGCATTGACTGAACTATACTTAATGTCTGAAATAACTTCGACTTCAGGATAAAAATTATTAGCTAATTTATTCCAAGAAATCTACGAAAAATTAAAATATATGCCTATTAATATTAAAAGGTTATACATTAAATTCGTCAACCTATAGGCAAAATTTAATATTGATTTAGGTATTAAAACATATATTAAGCCTACAAAACCGTTATCCTCTTCGTTCAGTAGTCTAACATATAGGTTTGAGCATGTGTGTTGAGCCTGCAGCTTATTGTTAGGTTGCCCGACAGCAGATAAGTAGGTACAGGGCACAAATCCAGATCTCACCCCTTCATTTACATGCCTAGTAGACAGGAAACTGACGTTAAACTTGTTTTAGTCTTGGCTCTTTTACTGTTTGAGCCGAAAAGATTTTGTCCATAAAAATACTGGACTAGGCCTATTATAATAATTCTACATCAGATTTAGGAGATATTATCTGATAAATGCAGAATGAACATGTATTGCTGGTAATATCGTCTACTTTATGTTTTATTCCCTCGGCAGCTACTGAAAGGTTACGATAAAAAGACCTATATTCGCTGGACTAAATGTGTTAGAGACGTCCCTGACACCACAATGAACGAGGAATCGGACGTTAAAATCTCATTGATCGGGATATTGTCGAGTTGGGATTAAAAGAGCTCTTAAAAGCTAATGTTAACGTCAGTTTCCTCACTCTAAAGCGATGTCAGTGACGGACGAGCCCAGGATTTGAACCCCGCACATACTGATCCGAAATCGAATATCTTACCGAAATCGCCACTGGCTCCAGCCAATGGCGCTGTTGTCGGTTATCTACATAGGATCATGTTAAAACTGATTTAACCTATCTTACAACATCAGTACCTGTGTGCTCTACATGTACATGAGATCATTTTAAAACTGATTTAACCTATCTTACACCAGCAGACCCGTGTGCTCCACGTGAGATCATGTTAAAACTGATTCAATTCAGCCTATAGCAACCACGATCAAACGAGAAAGAGGGAGAGAGAAAGAGGGAAAGAGAGAGAGAGAAAAAAAAGAAAGAGAAAGAAAGGAAGGGAGAGAAGAAAGAGGGCGAGATAGAAAGAGAAATAGAGAGAGAATGAGAGAGAGAGAGAGAGAGAGAGAGAGAGTGAGAGAGAGTGAGAGAGAGACAGCCATTGAAAGGAGAGAGACTGTAAGTAATAGTATCAGCAATCTCTTTCATAAAGAGAGGTGGTAAAAATAAACTAAAGTGATAATGAGAGATATTTAAAGAGAAAGAAAGAAAGATATAAAGAATGAAGGAAAGACAGAATAAATGAAAGCAGAAAGAAAGAATAGAATAAAGAAAGAAACATGAAAATAAACAAAAAAAAAGAAACAAAGAGAGAAAGGAAGGCAGAAAGAAAAGGAAAGAAAGAATTAAAGTTGAAGGGAGTATAGCGAGAAAAGGTAAGAAGAGCGTTTCTCAGATGTCATAATGAACTGAGGACCAGGACGTTAAACTTTAAATTGTTGGTACATGCACAATTAATGTACCCTTCTTGACTGTAGATTCTATCAACAGGTCCTTAGTCTCTCTTTCTCTCTCTCTCTCTTTCTTTCTCTCCCCCCCCCCTCTCTCCCTCTCTCTCTCTCTCTTTCTCTATCATTCTTAATATCTCCCTCACTCTTTCTTTCCGTATCGTTATATTTTTTTTCAAACTCGCTCTTAGTTTTACAAATTTGATTAGTTAATTTAATTTTTCAGTTATTATTGTACTAGCTCCGACTGGGATTATATACGAGAAAAGCTTTTTAACACGAATTCGTTTTTTACACACGCCCATATACAGCATTATGTACCTAAATAATAAATATAATAATAGATCATAATAAAGGCTTAACGTCCGTTCCCTCATCCTTGTATGAGGTCAGGGACGTCCCCATAACGTCACTACAAATATAAAAATAGAGTTGCTAAAATGATAGCGCAAAAAAGTAATTATTCATGTTGTCTGTTGCTATCAAGGTTCACATCATATACTCTAGTCTATAGTATATATAATATAGTCTAGTCTAAGCTAATGGCTAGATTTTTTTCATCATTTGTCGGTTCCGGTGGTCCTACAATGTTTTCATTCGCTCTCCAAAGTGAATCCTATCGCAAACTAAAACACCTCTTTTCTGTTCTCTACAGGTTCTACAAATATTTTCTTACGCCACCTGGCGAGTGCCTTGCACGTGTTCTGGCATTGTTTACTCGTGCTGGCTCGTCATAATTAACTGCTGCACCCTGCCGAACTGACCGCACTTCAACTATTTCTCATGCGGCTATGTCAGCATATCAGCTGCTATTCGGTATTTTTGGCAGATAATTATAATTACATGCAGAAGTTTTTTTAAAGCAGTTCTATACTACAATTATCAAAATCAGAAAGGGCATTTGGTTGGTGAGCGCCTAGGCTCCAGAAATAGCTACAAAATTTCCTACAATGAATGGAAAAGTTCCTCATACAACAGAGAGGATAAGTTTATTCATATCCCTATCCTTAGAAAAGCTGGGATTCCAGGGAAGATGATGATGTCCTATACTATAATAATTCGAATGTGTGATATATAGGCTGTATCACTAAAGTAACCTGATAAATCTATGCATAAATTCTATCGGAAAGGCCAATAGGAATTTAATGAGGTCAATCAATAGCTCAATCAAGATGACCTAACGTCAGGCTCAAATGGACAATAGTCTAAAACAAATAATAATAATAGAAAATAGTCTAATAGCCTTATAAAAAGAACAGTAAAGCCACACAATTGCAACTCCTTGGAAAAATAAACAGGTTGCATAGGCTGCAACAACCCTACAGATACTTCAAATGTTAAACTGTTTACTTGATTAAAGCTAATGTTAACGTCAGTTTCCTCACTCAAAAGTGATGTCAGGGACGGGCGAGCTCAGGATTTGAACCCGCACATACTGATCTGCAGTCGAATGTCTTACTGACATTGCTACTGGCTTCAGCAAGTGTCACATGTGATTAGCAGGTTTATCATGATTATGATTAGCCGCTTGAACATTTTTAACAGTCAGCCAATGCTTTCAAAGAAGGACTAATCGTCGTATTTATTAGCGAGATAATCAACTGTTTAAACCTCAACAGTGTCGTAAACTACTGATTAGTCACCATGACACCGCTATAGAAATTGTCGGAGGTTATTATTATTATCATTTGATATTCTGTAAGCTTGAATAGCTGCGTAAAGTAATGCAGAGCTGCGCGCATCTTTTAGGACTTTTACACTGCTGATTAGTTACGCCACTGATTAAGAAATAATAGTCTAGTTTTGTTTATGAAGTAAGCCGATTGGTCGATCAGCCTGAAGAAAAGTGCTGTCATTGGCTGAGCGTCATAATATTTTCCTGTTGACCTTGTGCTTAATAGTTACTTACAACTTTTCATATTCACTAATAAGTATTTTGTGATTATAATACAATATATATTAGTGTATACCGAAATTTCTAAATAGTAGTTTACCCCACAACAAATGCGCAAGTGATCTGCTGATCACGGTGAGTTGAATAAATGTAGGCATAAATGCATACTGCTAGTTTTAATAAAATAGCAGCTACAGTACTGATAGTGTAACATGAATTTTGAAGGTAATTCCTTTAAAACAATCAACAGCCTATTTCAGAAATAGAGAACAATGACAAAAATTTAATTTTTATCCCATTTCAAACTATTCACATTTTGTATGATAATATACAAAATACAACTCGTATTAGCAATTTCAACCTACTCCAAATGAGGAAGTTTTATAACAAAATTGATCAGTCACATATTCAGTTTTCACTTTTCATATTTAACTGACACTATGCTAAACTGGTTAAATCAAATCAGCAAATCAGTTTCAGCAAGTTCAAGCAGGTTAAACCGGCCATAAACAGTTTAGATTCATAGAGTTCACGACGGCATTTTGCATATTCTCTCTGTACAGAGAGAAATCTCCTATCTCCCACTGTTTAGCTCTTGTAGCTGCCCAGCTCTCTCTTCAGAGCCTCAATCTCTGGGTCCACGACGTGCGCATTCCTGTGATTTATGAACTGAAACACACAAACACACATGTAAACACACATATAGACATATTTGTAAACACATAAATACACATACATACATCTGTAAACACATTAATACACATATAGACATATAATATTAATACTATAATATTAGTATTATGTAAACACACAAACACACCACAGACATATGTAAACACAGAAACACACACATAGACAAATATATAACCATACAAACACACATATACATTTACGACACAATAACCAGACAAATACATACAGATATAGAAATAAATCTAAACATACAAACAAATACAGATATAGAAATGGATCTAACAATCCAAACAAATGACTCTCATTACCTCTATCTATCTTTACAACAGATTCTCTGCTGATCAGATAGCACAGATAGCAGCGGCATAACAAAACACTAGCATATAGTTCTCTCAGTGTTTAATACAAAGACTTCAAGATCAGCCAAAAAGGTAAAGGCTCCATTATTATATCTGTCTAAATAAGGCAAAATATACAACTTTAATTGCATACATTTCTAAATTGTTTAATTTCTATGCAGCAGTTTAATGAAATGACAAGATTTACAGAGCACTACGCATAGCACAAGGAGTAGCATCCTGTAATTAACTGCCTCTATGTCTGGATGAGTTAGCTGACGTTAAATCCTATTGAACACTATGTCTGGATGAGTTAGCTGACGTTAAATCCTAGTAAACACTATGACGAGGCACCCACCTTGTTCACCTGACCGGGCTGGGCTCCCTGGTAGGGCGCCTGAATTGTGTTCCAGCTGCGCGGCTTGAAGCTACAACACACGACAGACACTAATTCAATTCATTCATTACCATTAAATACTTTAGAAATGGATATTGTTTAAAATTCCACAATTTTTAGCACCATCCATCGTACTAATATTTCATATGATATATAGACATTGCACATTGCGCAGGCACCACCACAAATAATAATTTTAATGTCATTCCAATCAAATCTCGCAGAGTCAAATCTTTCACACAGCAAGAGTAAAGTCATCAAAGCTAAAACTTTTTCTTTGATATTTCATTGAGAATTTTATTACGCACTAATATGCATGCACGTGTCTTAAATGCGTAGTAAGCTCAAAAACCGACAGAAGGCTTTACGACTAATCAAGCGAGCACAAAATTATTCTTCTCTACAACATCCGCTATGGCGAAATATAAAGAGATAGATTGAGGACTTCTTAGCAATTGTCTTCCGTAAAAGCAAAACTATAATGAAATTGTCAAAACACTGTCAAGATAGACATAATCATACACATGTTAAATAAAACTAAGTAAGCACTTCAAATTCCAAAATAATACGACTTGTTGCTGATCATTCAATATAGAATATACTGCTGCCACAGGCAAAAGAAATAGCCTACCTGAGGTCATACTTGGTAAGACACATGTAGCCTACGTAGGCAGAGCACATTGCGCAGGCACCACCACAAATAACAACCACTGGGAGCAACTGTGAACATATCATATTACTAGTAAAGTTATGAAATATAACTAACACATTATAGCAGATTTAAAAATCAAAAATTGATTTATTTAGATTCACAATCCGTATCAACAGAGTAATTGCTCGACTGACTCATTGTTCACCTGGGCACAGGCATTATGTGGCCTTATACTTCTTCTTCAAGTGCTGTGCCCGTTACAAGCCTGGGCGGTCATGCTCATGTTCCTCCATATGTCTCTATTCATTCTTGCTCTGATCATTTCTGTTTCCGTTATCAGCATACATTTGCTTAGACTCTTGATTTAATGGCATCCTCTGTCAACCTTTACTTCGTCTACCATTTATTTTTCCTGTCACTGTGGTCATTTAAAAAATTTTCTTCCACACAATGTGTCAGACAAATTTCATCTCCTGGTACCTCGTTCAATTTCTTATTTCTTGCGCTCTTATGGCCCATTTTATGTGAAAGCAATATAACAAACTTTTAACTAGTTGTCGATTTGGTCTTAGTTTCCCTGATAATCCAATATTTGCTTTTTGGGTTTTATGAAACAATCTCGATCACAACTTCAGATCAACTAGATTTCCAAGAATTCAAAGCGATTGAAGATAATTGAGCTCTGCCATTGGCTAGTGCGATCTCCGCGCTTAAAATGTCCCAGAAAAAGTTCTCAGAGCCGTTTGAATTTAGCGAACAAGCGACAAGCTTAACCGGTGAAATATGAGCCGACTAGTCATCCGCTAACTAGCGAGTTCATAAAATCCAAAAGTGACTATCCCTTCGATAAAGCCGTCAATAGCTTACAATCGGAGAGTCATAAAATCCAAAAGTGACTATCCCTTCGATAAAGCCATCAATAGCTTACAATCGGAGAGTCATAAAATTGGCCATTAGTATAGCAACTATGTAACAGGTTATTGGAATGAATAACGAATAAAGAATGCATGCAATTATGAAATTCTTCTTCTTTACTCTGCGTGACGTCACTTTGTGGAAACCAGAGCAGCCTCTTTTACCTTCTGTCTCCACCGATACTGGTCCTGGGCAAGAAATTATGAAATTAGATGCATGCATTATGTACATAGACTAATTAAAGAATATAAAAGCATAGAAATTTTAAGATGATGCTAACCACAGTTTCTTCTCTTAAAAGTATTATCAGTTATGGACAATCCCAGGATTTGAACTCCGCATATACTTATCGGCAGAGGGTTATTTAACAGAAAATAACACAATTTAACACATTTACTTACGGCCCAGTGGTGTTTAAGAGTCTTCATAGAAAGAAGAGCCGGCATCTTTAAGAATTCCTAACAACATAAAATCACATCAAAATTATACGTAAATGAACTTTTCTACTTAGGTATTACATCACTCGATTTCAGAAACCGCAGGTAACAATAAAATAAGTTCTGTATAGTAATTTTAATCTCATATATACTCATACGGACCTACTCTACATACAATCTTCAATATACGATAATAAATCTAACAATAATAACAACAATTAGAGTGCTACAGTCATCAATGACAACATCGAGCACTATTGAGATAAAATCAAGTCGGCGAGCAAAAAGGTCCAAAAAACGGTGCAACTTTCTATGATTCTACCGATACGTGTATAAACGAGTCACCTACAATAAAATTATACACCAGATCGCCAATATTGACAACCTTCAGACTAGCAATATACAACTGCTATTAAAAGCGCCAAATATCATCGTGGATTGCCAATGCATTTAATTTATAACAAATGTCAGTAAAACGTAAACACGATTAGGATACCTACTCACTGATGACCTTATGTCTTTGAACGAACTTAAAAAAGCAATCAAATAAGGAAGCAGCCAAATAATAAATCTGATTCATTCAGGCAATGTAATTTAAAATAATTCATGCAGAATGTACAAATAAATATCAGGAATAAAAATAAAATTTACCGAAATAATTTACAAAAACTTCAATTATCTCCTTGCTTCACCCTTGAGTTCTCTAAAGAGCCTCATTCACTTTCTCCAAAAGTTGCAAAATAATCATTTCTTTTGAACAACAACAACAACAACAACAACTATAAATCAGGAACAATATGATTAATGTGCTAAATATAATTATTTAAACAAAGTAAACACGCAATATAGTGAAATAATCAACTATGTTGATATCTATCTCTTTTCGACACCACATGTTTAAACCGTTAGGCGATTTAATCCATTTTCCGTGTAACCAGTCCAGTATATGTCCGAGATTTTCTCTCAGATCAGCGCGGCTGGGATTCGAACCCACGAGATTTCGATTCACCTCAGGATCTGTCATTTAAAATTTCATGACGTTACCCCTACGCTATTAAGACATTCAAATAATATTAAACGATGCGGTGTAAAATGAGATATTTTGGAAGTCAGTCACAAAAGGTAGGCATTGACTGGTGCGTCGAGCCAGGGAACCATTTATCATCAGTTAAATTTATAACTGCTGAACACTATTAGTATGCTGTATAATGCTGCTGCAGTATCCAGCCGTCAATGAAAGTTCCAGTTCTAAACTAACGTTGACGTACACTGGCTTCAGATTTTTAGAAGCAAATCTCTCGATAATTAAATTGATTGAGCATTACACGTAGAATGGAAGGAAGCAGAGACAGAGGCAGCCCGAGATTAGGAATATTAGATGATTTAAAGACCCACTCATATGTGGACATGAAGGGGAAAGCGAAAGTCAGAGAAGACTGGAGGCGTTATATACCATGGACTTGCTAGTAGGCACAAAGAGAGAGAGAGGGAGAGAGAGAGAGAGAGAGAGAGAGAGAGAGAGAGAAGCAATAGGCTACATTAAACCTTTCATTAGAATGATCTACTTTTGACTAGTTTTCTGATTTTGGAAGTTGAACCCAAAGTTCTTTAAAATAGGTTCTTCATTTTTCTACGGTTGAACCATTTTGGTCCGACTTTTTGCTCATCGGCTTGGATTTGTCTCAAGAGCGCTCGATGTTGTCATGGACAGTAGCACTGTAGTTGCTCTGTTATTTTACATGTATTTGATAAAAAAACATAGCCTTAATTTACGTTACTTAATAGTAATTTATAATGATCCACTTCTATCGTTTTTCTCACCCGTTTGTCAGGCCTACTACTGATTATAACTGCCCTTCATGTACTCATTGTTGCATTGCCACTCTAGTTCATGGTAAGATTTCGGTACAATAAAGGATTAGATATACAACGCATATATGCTAAAACTTAATTAACACCAGTATTTTGATTTATATCTCTTGCCATGATATTAGTTTTTGGATAGCCAGTCTATCCTATAGGCTAGCCAGCCTAGACTATAAGCCAGCCCAAAAGACAATAAAACTTTTAAAGATTAAGTTAACAACCTATGGAACGTTAACTTAATCTAGCAAATACTGAACTGCAGCCAGATATAGTTCAAATAGAGACATGAAAGTGTCACAAAACAAACCTAGGAAGGCAATGGCAATCTACCTTAAAAATTGTAGAGATTCAAGTTAAATACATGTAGAGAGACTCGAAAACTGATAATTTAATTAGCCCATTTAATAGATCAGATAGCAGTTACATAGTTGTAAAATTAATATATCAAAACATAAAGCATGGCCCTATGAATGAAGAATAAATAGATTGTACCTATACTCCAAGTCTAAACAGCATTCAACTTCAAAATGACTTCTGGAGTGGTTTCTCACTCTCTTTCTCATCATCAGCAGTATTTAGATTTTACAACACCTACAGTTTTTAGTTCGTCAATTCTTACACTTTCCAACCCTTAACACGGTCAATATTTTAAATTGCAATGGAGTTCATATTACAATAGAGTTATTGAAAGAGTTATCATAAAGAGTTATTTACAAGTTTTCCTTACACCTCTTACCCTTTAAAGTTTCTTACTGTCTTACGCCTCTTACAGTTAAAACATTTCAAATATGATGTAGTAATTACAAAGAATTATAGCTTTACTTGTAGGAGAATTGAAAAGATGCTAATTGTTAAGATAATATCTACATTCTTGAGCATCAGCGATGATATACTTTAAACTAACTCAGATTTCTAGAGGAGTTCCATTCTAACACCTCACTGCCTCACACACACACCTCGATCTCATTACTAAGTCAACTTAAAAATATGACTTCTGCAGTGGTTTCTCACTCTTTTCCTCACCATCAGAATTTAGAATGTCTCAATAGCGTAGGGGTGACGTCGTGAAATTTTGAATGACAGATCCTGAGATGAGTTGAACCCTCGTGAGTTCGAAAACCCAACCGCGCTGATCTGAGAGTAAAATCTCGGACATTCACTGAACTGGTTACATGGAAAATGGATTAAATTGTCCAACGGCTTAAACATGTGATATTAAAAGTGATAGATATCAACATATTTGATCATTTCACTATATTGTGGGTTGATTTTTTTCCTAAGAGACTATAGAGTACGACATCTGTCGGTTACGCTACTGCATAACGGGGATCAGAAGAAAAAAATGTCAGTTTTATGTACAGTAGATTCTCGGTTTTTAAACTCTCTTTCGCAATTTTTTTGTAGATATTTTTCAATACACTGCAATAAATTCACGTTCATATATACATTATAGTTATATAGATACGCTAAGATATTGCAGATTATAGCTAGAAACGCGATCTACAAATATGATTTATGTATATTTACAATATTTGTATATATAATATCAAAATGTTGTTTCATGATAACAGGCTAAAACATTTAAATAATAGCAATAATAAAATGTACATATAGCACAAGTAGTTAATAATATAATCGGAGCACATTTTACGTTCCATACATCAACTGTATATCTGTAAAAACAGCACTAAAAGAGTGTTATAAGAATATGTTCCACTGATCCAGCTTTACTCTCAGTTCTTACTATATGTTTGCAGAATGCAGGTTAATGCCTGTAGCTAAGAAGACATGACCAACATAAACAGAAGTCTAAAACGAGAAGTTAAAGAGAGTTACGTCAAGTATGTTGAATCTGTATTTGTAATCTATAATTGTCAATGAATTAAACATCGAGTCTCTCTCTCAAGCCTCCGACATGATAATACATTTATGCATGCAGTAACATCTGAGCGTGTTTGTAGAGAACCACCTCCTATTTCTTCCTCTCATCTCTTACAAGTACAAAGTGCTACCACTTATCGATATAAAAGCGAATAGAAGTATGGGAGATAAAACTATATGTACACTTTCAAACAGAGTCCAGAGTCGCCTCACATTTATTCCTATCATCTCTAACAATTTCAAAGTGTTACCACTTATCTTACCACTCTTAAGCGAATAGAAGCATGGGGGATAAAACTATATATACACTTTCCCGCAGATGAATCAATCTACTAAGTAATCAAGCATACAATTAGACAGGATTTTGCATATACATAGACATAGCGGAGCAGAGCACATGCACTTGATGCCAGAAAATCATTTCCCTTCAAAAGCAACAAGAACAGAACTAACTTTCAAAGTGCCTACAATTTACCTACGAAGCTAAATTCTGAATAACTGAGAAGTGGAAGCGGGAAAAAGAATGAAAATACAATAAAATATGCTATAAAACCAACAATGCAACTACAGTATGTGGGCGGCATTAACCTAGTTACGATTAATGTTGTAGACTATATGATGTAAATTTACAATTAATAACTATTGAAACCTAAGCACACACGTGGATTATGACTCAACACTATGGAGTACATTTCTAATGGAACACAGCACACACAGCTCCAGACTAGCCAATATGCACAGAGTATCAGTGTGCCAAGAGAGTTCTGGGCACATGATACAGACACACCACACACACAGACACACAACACATACACACATACATACACACATACACACAGCACTAGACTAACCAATATGCACAGAGTAGCATTGCGCCAAGACAGTTCTGGGCACATATTACACACACACGACAACACACACACATACCCACAGAATATACACACTCACACACATACAGACAACACACAGACCTACACACACACAGAGAAAACACACACACTCACACACATACAGACAACACACACACATATACAGACTATTCTTTATTGATAGCACATGACTGTCTCAACCCATTAGTGTAAGATGAGATAAAGTGAGCTGTAAAAAGGTTACATGCCACCAGTATACAGTCAATCACAGCATCAGAAAATTCCGAGGCTGCACACGTACGCTTGTAGCGCGTAGAAATATACAACAACCTCTACAAAAGTACTTCCAAATGCTGTGCTATACGTACACATACACACACAGCACATACACACACAGTACACATACACACAGTTACATACACACATACATACTTATCTATTTAGACACGCGCACAGCTAGACTCCCATGCACAGACAAATATACATAGCTAGACTCCCAGGTAGACATACACACACAAACACACACACGCATACACAAACACACACAGCTAGACTCCCATGCAGACACCCACACACACACACATACCCACACACACACCCACACAAACAGCTAGACAGCCATGTAGACACACATACACACACACACACAGCTCCTATACACTGGGCTCCTGCCCCACACTCTGACGACTTCGCCTCATGCGGTTCAGTTGAAAGAGGAGTTGGTTCTGCCGGTAGTAGATCGGGTTAGCTTGCTCGTCAAGCTCTGGTTCATACGTCTCTTCCATATCATCCCGTGACTCGGTGGCCTCATTCTGAGACAATGACGACGATGAAGATGATGATGTGGAAGAGTTGACGTTAAGACCTCTCATTGCAAGAGATTCCAGTAATACAGCGGCTTCAGTGTCCTACGTAATAATAATAATAATAAAGCTTTAACATATGTTTCCTCATCCAGGGATGATGTCAGGGACGTCCCCAACAGCACACATCACTACAGATCAATTCACCCAGACCAATCTGCAAAACAAATGTGCTGAGGAGAAATTAGATCAGAGTTAGGGACAAACTAATAATCAATTAATTAGTCAATCAATCAATAAATCAGTCAATCAATCAGTCAGCATTCAGTTGAACAAATGAATGGAATTACCAAAAATATATTTAAAAAAACCAGTTTTTACCTAAATCTAAAAAAATTATCCATAATTCTCTCTTACCTTCCTCTCTCTCTGACATCGCTTTCGAGCGATGAAACTGACGTTAATATTAGCTTTTACCCTCTATAGGTATATATTAAATTTAAAAATTAATCTTATGAATAGTACGGGTTCAAAATGCTATAACATGACTCGACATTAAGATGGCAGTAAACTCGGTTCTATCAAAAATGAAAGATGCATCGTTAGGGACGTAACCCAAAATGTTGGTTTTTCCCAAAATCATTGGTTAATGCTAAAATAAACCGATAGCAGAATCTTATAAAGTTTATTTGTAAATCTAAATTACCAGAATTAATGAAGTAAATATTGTAATAATGAAGCCAATGCTATGGTAGTAAGATACGCAACTGCGGATCAGTATGTGTGGAATCAATCTTGAGCTAGTCCGTCACTTTCAAGAAACGAAACTAAAGATGACACCGCCTTCAGCATTAAAATTAAAGATGAATAAATTAAAATTAAATGCTAATTAAACCTAATTTTATGTTTAATTAGTATTTAGCCTAAAATTAGACACTAGCAAAATGTTGTAAAATGACTGTGCAGCACTAACATTGGATGAAGCCGATGACTCCTGACCGGTGGTTACAGTTGAACACTGACCTGATTGTGACTTGTTTCTGTTGACAACGAACAAAACACAAAAATATTAAAAGAAATCAATCAAAGATATTTCTTAAAACAATAGAACAAATAAAAACTTATGTACGAAAGGTGAAAAGTAAAGTATATACACAGGATTAAATAAAACATATAAACAACAGTACATTAGATCATATAAACAACAGTACATTAGATCATATAAACAACAGTACATTAGATCATATAAACAACAATACATTAGAGCATATAAACAAAAGTACATTAGAGTAAACAAACAACAGTACATTAGAACATATAAACAACAGTACATTAGAACATATAAACAACAGTACATTAGAACATATAAACAACAGTACATTAGAGCATATAAACAACAGTACATTAGAAAATATAAACAACAAAACATTAGAACATATAAACAACAGTACATTAGAACATATAAACAACAGCACATTAGAGCATATAAACAACAGTACATTAGAACATATAAACAACAAAACATTAGAACATATAAACAACAATACATTAGAGCATATAAACAACAGTACATTAGAGTAAACAAACAACAGTACATTAGAACATATAAACAACAGTACATTAGAACATATAAACAACAGTACATTAGAGCATAAAAACAACAGTACATTAGAACATATAAACAACAGTACATTAGAGCATATAAACAACAGTACATTAGAACATATAAACAACAGAACATTAGAACATAGAAACAACAGTACATTAGAGCATACAAACAACAGTACATTAGAACATATAAACAACAGTACATTAGAGCATATAAACAACAGTACATTAGAGCATATAAGCAACAGTACATTAGAGCATATAAACAATAGTACATTAGAGCATATAAACAACAGTACATTAGAGCATACAAACAACAGTACATAAGAACATATAAACAACAGTACATTAGAGCATATAAACAACAGTACATTAGAACATATAAACAACAGTACATTAGAGCATACAAACAACAGTACATTAGAACATATAAACAACAGTACATTAGAGCATATAAACAACAGTACATTAGAGCATACAAACAACAGTACATTAGTACATTAGAGCATATAAACAACAGTACATTAGAACATATAAACAACAGTACATTAGAGCCTACAAACAACAGTACATTAGAACATATAAACAACAGTACATTAGAGCATATAAACAACAGTACATTAGAGCATACAAACAACAGTACATTAGAGCATATAAACAACAGTACATTAGATCATATAAGCAACAGTACATTAGGGACAATGCACATAGGTAGTATTTAATTAGGTTACGACTATAAAGGCTACTAAAGCCTAGTTTTATTTCAATTTCCTGTATCGAATGTATGTCACTGACAAAGACAGCACGGACTGGATTTGAACCCGGCACCTACTGATCAACAATTGGGTTTGCCTAAGCAATCAAGCGCATATATATGTATATATGTGGGTTAGCCTATGAATGAATAAAGAATGGGTTGATTAATGACTCGCTCGTTGTAGAAAGTAAACACGCATTAAACAGTTAGGCAATTTAGACCATTTTTCCGTATAACCAGTCCCATGAATGTCCAAGATTTTACTCTCAGATCAGCAAAGCCGGGATTTGAACCCATGAGGGTTCAATTCACCACAGGATCTATCATTTAAAACTTTATGACGTTACCCATTCGCTATTTAGACAAAGGAAAAGTCCTCACGCGATGGAAAGTCTGTTGATCTTCTGAGCCGTAGCTTCTTCCTCATCCACCACAGCTTTACGTTTTCTGCTGCATGACAACAACAACATCTTTAACTTTACACAACAACAACATCTGCTGTATTACACAACAACAACATCTTCAGCTTTACACAACAACAACAACATCTGCTGCTTGATAGCAACAAAGATCTAAGACAATTCAGGTCACCACAGGGTCAACAAAAAGATCGAGGACAATTCAGGTCACCACAGGGTCAACAAAAAGATCTAGGACAATTCAGGTCACCACAGGGTCAACAAAATGATCCACAACAATTTAGGTCACCACAGGGTCAACAAAAGAAACAAAGGCCTACAAGAGGTACACAGAGTTCACTAAATGATGACAGCACAATCATCGTTTGCTTATTCCATGAGTTACATATTTATTAGGTACGGTACTACAGAAAATAAATAGTAAATAATAATAAATATTTGATCTGAATAATTTAATCAAACTCTCAAGATGCAACTAATTTTCAGAAAAATGAGTGCCACACATCATAGAAGAAATTTCATAGTACACAATTATTTAATAATGATTGGGAGTATATATTAATAATATCTAAAAAATAAAAATAAAAATTACGCATGGGACAGTCTACCATTTTACTAATTTTTATGAAAGTCTAGAAAGCAAGAAGATAATACTAAATCCTGGCATTTAGAAAGCATATAATCAATATATGTTTCTTTATTAAGTGCTTTCTAAATGCCAGGATTTAGTATTATTGACTTAGTACTATAACTTCTATAATATAAAAGTATAGTCATACTTTGTATTATAACTTGCATAATTTATGAAAATAATTATTAATCTCTTGAAATAATCAATGTTTTAGCATCGATTTGAAAAAAAAACAAGATTCAATGTAAAGATAAACCCGAGTCTTACCTAGGCATATCGACAAGAGCACCGAACTTTGATTATTAGTTATCCCACCACTGCCACACCTCCGAGCATTCACTAGCCTATCAGCGTTATGAAAGTCTCAACAGAATATAAGATAGGTACAATCGAGTCACCTACCTTTTTTTATTAAAAAACCTGGAAAATAAGACAAATCAAAATGTAAACAAATCTCTCAGATCTGGAGCAAATGCGAACAGCTGATTGAAAGCTTTCTATTTTCTAGATGTAGACATTTCTCATAAATAAATAAAATTCATCAATTAAATTCAAAACAAATTAGCAGTTTATTGTTGCATTTCACTAGTACGAATATTTTAAATTAAGCGTAGAGAAATCAGTTACGATGAGCATTCTGTAAGCTACAAAATTCTGAACACTACGTAGTTGAATTAAAACAGTTTTATTAAATTTTTTTAATTATTGGAGCTTAAATGTCAATTGTAATTTTCCTAATATTGAATTCAATTAGAAAATCGCTTCTCGTTTCCATTGACCAAAGAACACCATTAATTTGACCGATGGAATATCCACTTTCATCGTCATCTAGTAGTATCTGTATTAGCCTTTGGCAATAACTAAAATAAATTGAAATAAAATACAGAACAAATGTATACTAATATATGAAATTAAACAGACAGGTGACGCCATTAACTAAAGAGAAAAGACGACGTAATTTTTTTAAATTGAATATTTTCAGTGATTTGGTCAGTGAAAAGATCAATGTCTCAATTTTGTTGTAAAGTAAGCTTAATTTTTGATTTCAGCCTAATTGTAGGCAGTAACCACAGTATGCAGTAGGCAGTCAGTAGTAATTGTCTCTCTTACTAGAATTTATTTTCTTACAGCTTTATTTTTCACTTTAAAGTTTTAGCATTGTGATAGACAGTTGGAATAGATCAAAGATATAGAATTATATCTGTAATTCTTTAATGTAATTCTGTAATGCAATTCTAGATTCTATGGAATAAATATATTAAGCACAGGCTAAGCAAAAGGTACATTTGGACCAAAAACATTCAAATGCTCTTGTTAATTAAAATTGTAATTTTAAATAATATTAATTACCTTATTTTAGAGAATTTTAAAAATTGCTTTAATATTGAAAACGTTTTAGAAGTTTTTAAATTTGGCTAATTGTATTAGCCTGTCGCATTCAAAGGTATAGAATGAATCAGATAGTTTTGCGAATGATAGAAAATAAATTTAGTAAATTATAAATTAAATTATTTGCGTTAAATACTCAGCCCCATGGGGAATTGCTCCAACTAATTTCATCCTGAATATACTTATGCATCCCCTAAATTAGGAAATTCACAGGAAACAAGTGTTTAACTTGTTCTTTAATTTCTCAAGAAAGATCAAGAATTTTATTTATGTTTTTATGAAACATTTCTAACTTTTTGCTGCAGGATAGTGGAGGTGAATATCTGTCATTAGTCACAGTTGTTGTCTAAACAAGATGATGGCTGATTTCGATATTATCGATGAAGTGATCGAGGAAGGGCCCGTCCCCGGTCCCGGTGGGCCCGTCCATCGAGGCTCGACCCCCAGCAACGCCTCCCGCCAGGGCTCAATCAGTATCCCGCCGCCCGCCGTCCCGCCCGACCCCGTCATGATTAGAGGCGCAGGAAATTTTACAATGTAAATAAACTTTCATTGTCTTTCATTAAAAATAATAACATTAGATTAAAAATAAAACATTAGATTAAAAGTTTGTGTAGTGTATTATTTAAACTGGAACCTCATTTATTTCTTAAATTGATATATTAGGTGATTTCCGAGAGCTCGATCCAGGTAGGGTTTGTTTAATCACACTAGTCGTACGATGAACTAATGGATAAAATAATCAAACACGACATTCATTAAGGACTATTTTTGACCTATGGCAGTGAAAGGGCCTACTAGTTATACTAATATTATTATGATTCACTTCATTTTAGTTTTAAAAATGCTGAAATGCTTTAAAATGGTTGAATTACTTTTATATCTAAACTATTTACATTAAATTAGACGTTATCAATAAAAAACCTATATAATATTTTAAAGAAAGTTTGAAATAAAATTAGTCCATTAAAATATGAACTCACTTGTAGGATGTGAAACTTACTAAATAGAAAATATTTAAAACTGAAATGTTCAATTCTTATTATGTATGATGACCGATATTGAACATCATTCATTACTTTTGTCTAAAAAGCTATGGACTTCAAAACGTAAGTATATGTAGTTTGATACTTCAGATGTAGCCGTTTTCAAGAGTGCTAGATCTGCAAATATTCTTAACTGCTCATACAAAATCTGTGAATCATACTTGTTCTAATTAACACAACAAATATGAAAGTCTTTCAGATGCAAATTGTAATTAACTTATTTTTTGTCAGTACCATAACATTTTTAATACTAGGCCTAATGTATTTACTTTCACTATATTGTCAATGTTTTCATTGTATATTACAGATTTGGTTTGAGTAATCGCTTTAATCCAGAATTTCCCCCACGACTTACAGCTAAGGTATTGTGAAGTATTTGCTAAATAACTTAAAGTATTTGCCATAAATATTTCAGACTAGTAGTTATCACTGACTCCTGATCACGAGGGAAAATGAAATGTTGTCTGCTTACTTTTAAAAGATTTATTTTAAATTGTTTAGGAAAAATTTTGGTAGAAAAACATTAAAGATTTCTGTAGCATGCCAGACAATGCTGCAGGAGTCGCTAAATATTGAAATTTATTTGATTTAGTATAAAATTTAATGATTTAATAAAATTAGAGATTTTAAAATATTTTAATAAATAATATATAACATAACTGCCCACTGAGTCGGGATGCTGCCCACTGAGTTGGGATGCATAGATGCTTGTTTATGGCCCATTTCCTCCTTCCTCTCCATGATAATCAATTATTTTAATGACAAGATTGTGGCTATAAATTTGACACTTTTAAATCATTCGCCATAAAACGTGTGCATAGTGAGATTGATTAAGATTGTATTTATATTTTTCGCCAGGTGGCACCAGAAGAGTTTTCTGCGACTATGCGGAGGATAAACAGTGTGCTGAGGAAGACGTTGTCTATGAACATGAAGTGGTTACTCTGTGGTTGCTTATGTTGTTGTTGCACGCTGGGCTGTAGCGTTTGGCCGGTTATATATCTTACACGACGAGTGAGTAGCTTATAAGTTATATGTTGTGGCTTATCAATTATGTGTAATGGCTTATCAGTTATGTGTAGTGGCTTATCAGTTATGTGTAGTGGCTTATCAATTATGTGTAGTGGCTTATCAGTTTTGTATAGTGGCTTATCAGTTTTGTATAGTGGCCTATCAATTATGTATTGTGGTGTATCAGTGTTCAAATAGTGCCAATGTGTAGAAAATAATGCCATGTGTAGAAATAGTGCCGATGTGTAGAAAATAGTGCCAATGTGTAGAAAATAGTGCCAATGTGTAGAAAATAGTGCCAATGTGTAGAAAATAGTGCCGATGTGTAGAAATAGTGCCAATGTGTAGAAAATAGTGCCGATGTGTAGAAATAGTGCCAATGTGTAGAAAATAGTGCTAATGTGTTTTTTAAATACTGAAACTTTCAACTACCTTGGCTAGATCCAGTACCTGCTCAGTGCAAATGAAGTTAAATGCTTTTAGCAAATGTATTTTAACTAGGTAAAAAGCTAGCTAAGGTTAAGGTCAGTTTCCTCACTCAAAAGCGGTGTCAGTGACGGGCGAGTCCAGGATTTAAACCCCACGCATACTGATCCGCTTTCGAGTATCTTACCGACGTCGCTACTGGCTCCAGCCGGAAGTCAACTAGGAACTAGGAAGCCATACGCTAGTTGTTACATACTATTACTATCACATGAAATAATTAAATATTTTAGCGCAATTTTTTTCAAAGCTTTAGATGACAGAATGAGGCACATCCTTTTGTGAAGGGATTGTTGATTTTTGGAGTCCTCTTTATGGAGAGTGAGAGCAGACTCTGAGAATGAATTACTTTGAATATGTACCTTGGACCTGCCACTTGGCAGAACACTAGAGAGATCTGTAGAGAGGATAAATTCACCTCATGTCTCCTGTTATTGTTTATCTTGCAGAATTATTTATTAACAGAGATAGTACTGAACTTTGAGAATAAATTCACGTCATGCCTGGTGTTATTGTTTATCTTGCAGACTCGCTTGTTAATAGAGAAAGTGCTCGACTCTGAGAATCATCATCTCTATCATAAGGTGTGTGGAAGAACTTTTTCAAGTTTTAGCCGCTTGTCCATCAATTTGCCTTCATAACTGGTCGTGTAGTCAGAGCTGTACTCATGTCTGTGATATCAATTTTTTTTTCAAAGAAATAAATTACATTTTTAAAATTGAAAAATGGAAAAGAGATAGTCAAGCGAACACTGATAAGATATAAATGAAATGTCACGTCTGAAAATTAGAGGTCTGGTATGATAATGTTTAGGCAGCTATTTATTTTAAAATTGTAAATACTTGTTTAATAATCATTTGTAGTTGCTCAATTAACTTACTAACAAAAATGACATATGGCCCCTAAAATCCCGTATGTGCTGTATGGACTGAAATTTAAAACTATCTAATGATTTTCACTTGCATAGTACCCACAAAGTTAATGTTTAAGTTGTGCTAATTGTTCTTTTTAGAAAAATAGGTGGTAGCAATTTTTATCTGTCAACATTAACTTGACATTGTTGTGTGTTTAGTGTTATATTATCTCTACATTATTGTGTACAGCTTGGTTTATATTATTGTGTGTACAGCTTGGTTTACATTATTATGTGTACAGCTTGGTTTACATTGTTGTGTGTTGTGTGTACTGCTTGGTTTACATTGTTGTGTGTACAGCTTGGTTTACATTGTTGTGTGTACTGCTTGGTTTACATTGTTGTGTGTACAGCTTGGTTTACATTGTTGTGTGTACTGCTTGGTTTACATTGTTGTGTGTACAGCTTGGTTTACATTGTTGTGTGTACAGCTTGGTTTACATTGTTGTGTGTACAGCTTGGTTTACATTGTTGTGTGTACAGCTTGGTTTACATTGTTGTGTGTACAGCTTGGTTTACATTGGAAGCTTGGCTAAGCAAGCATCGACCAGACTCCTCATCTATGACAGAATACGTGAGTACATCCTCGTTAATGGTTATTGACTCTTTCCATCTTCTTTGTTGATGACTTCTTCATCGCCCCCCGACTGTTTTTTTTATCACCGGACCGGCACCGTTTAAGATCCTTTTCTTTCTCTTGAGCACCTGTTCTTTCAGATCGTTTGGGTGAATCGATCTGTAGTGACATGTGTTGAGGGGACGTCCCTGACATCAACCTTGTATGAGGAAATGGAAGTTATCCCTTATTATTATTATTATTATTATTATTATTATTATTATTATTATTATTATTATTATTATTATTATTATTTTTTATTTTTTATTTTGATTTTTTTTTTTACCCGGTGTAAAGAACCTGGGGTTTGATAAAAACGATTCAAGCAATACGTGCTGAATCGCCGCCCGGCTACTCGAGGTCATCAATCGGCTTAAAAGAATTGCTGAAGCAGACTGCATTAAATCTTTGCAAAGTCATGGAAAGCCTTTGCCAAAGAAAAGATGTCTCTCGCTTATCGCCGGTTTGCTCTGCAATAAGTCTGCCTATGCCATTAATAAAGTCAACTCCTTCGGGATTCATCGGGCCCATGGTTTCAATAGCCACCGGAACAACTTCATATCCTAAGGACAGATCACGGTATTTATCCAACTTCCTAGGGCGGCATGAACAGCAGCCACACCGGCTGTGACTGAAGTCGTATTCAGGTAGGAGTTTGCCATAGTGTCAATGACCGTGACGTCCCAAACGGCACATTTACCGTTGCACCAGGGCACTAAAGTCATGCCGTCCGGACGCTTGCCGTCTGATCTGGACAACCCACTTGGCTCCTTAGAGGAAGGGATGCCTGCTCTCGAAAGTGCTCGCCATATTATGTCATTTAAATTGTGATGGCGAGACATTCTACCTGAGCTTCGTTTGCAGGAGAGGCCGTGGAGACCTAAAGCGTCGACTTCATGACCGCAGGGGCACATGTGAGGCTCGCAAGTTTTCGCCCCTAAACGGAAAACGCTACTCGAATCGCCTCATTGTCTAAAAAAAGCCCACAAGAAGCAACAGGGAGAGCGTGAAGCCAGTCGCTGCTTCTTTTAGTTGATACAGCTAGGAGTCGTGCTCTGTCTACTGCATTGGACTGGGATTCTAACAGACTGTTATAAATCCGATCCACTATAGGACGGTCCCATGATTTCTGGCTACTGACTGAGGTAAGGTGGAGCACTGGAGGTGAGGCTTTTGGACCAAACTGACAACGCAACGTCAATGGACTATCGGCAGAAAGGGAGCACTTATGAAGGATGGCGTCTTGCAACTGCCTCGTTCCCATCGCTGATGCCAAAAAGGCTGAAGGCGCGATATGGGAAACAAGACGAGACCACCCATGCTGCACTAAATCAGTCTTAGGCGCATAAGCATTGCTTAAAGATTAAAGCGAAGGATTGTTAAAGCATCATGAGCGGCTAGCGACTTCAAGCGTGATGCTGTACGTTTGCGGTCTTCAAGGCGACTGGATAAAGCGGTGGTAGTAGCTTCTTCTCCAGAGAGTGGCGCGCCGAGTAGAGAACTATGGGATAGGCACATTGGCACAAATTATTATTATTATTATTATTATTATTATTATTATTATTATTATTATTATTATTATTATTATGTTTATATTTTTTACAGTTACCACGTGTAGTTACTTGGAGGCTTGATAATACTGTGTTGTGACCAGTTCTCTCTGTTGTGATGAAGATTATTCCAATAACTCTGGAGTAAATTGTTTGATTTTACTTAGCAATGAATACTTAATACGTTTCATTAGTATGTGCGGGGTTCAAATCCTGGGCTCGCCCGTCACAGACACCGCTTTCGAATGAGGAAACTGATGTTAACATTAGCTTTACCTGCTTCTTAGTTTGATTGAATACTTTTGAATTTTAAATATACTAAAATATAAAATATGTAATTAAACTGCAGATTTTATCTCTAGTGAATAGGGGTATCAATGAAATTTAATGAGTTTGGCTTTATTTGTTTTATTGAAATTATTTAATAATGAAATAATTGCTTACATGTAGTAGTAGAGTTACTAGTACAGTTATAATTATGCTTGTATTGATTAAGTGATTTATATCTTTTTATATTGAAATAAGTGCTTTGCTTAGCAATAAAAGGGTTTTTGGTATAATTGGTTTCAATTATGTTTATTACATTAACTGAGTTTTAGGTTACATAAATCATATCAGTATATGATTTATTGGTTATGTTGCGTTGGAATGATTGGTGATGATCATATAGCTGTTGGATCGTTTGAACGCTATTGATAGATTGTCAACTGATGAATTGACTGATTGATTGATTGATAGATTGATTGACTCAGTATTCTATGCTTTCAGGTTCTCTTACTTGAATTACTACAGAAGATACCGATCCACAGACCGGATTAGGCTCTCGGATAGCTTTCCTTTGTTTTCAGCACAAGCCATTAGTCTCCCGAGTCAAGTCCTGCAGTTCTTATTACTGCTACTTATTTAGTTAAAACTGTTTCGTCGCATGCTTGTTATCTAGCTTCTTGTTACTTGTTCTTAACATGTCTTAGGTAAAAATTTAACGTTTGTCTTCTGCAGCTGTCCGCAATGAGAAATAAGGATAAATTGTTCTGTTTTTTCTGGTGAGTTGCTCCGCTGGTCTAGTTGTTCACTGATATGTGCGTAGAGCCGTTATAGTGTTAGAGGAAGAGATGTTTAGTGGAAGTTGATCCTCAGTTTTTCATTACTAATTTAGTCGTTACATCATTGTTTGCCTCGGAACTTAATCTCTGTGGTTAATGCATTTCGACTGCTGAGCAAGTGGTTCTAAATTTTAGTTTATTTGACGAATGGATTAATTATAAATTTTAGTTTATTTGACGAATGGATATTTTAAAAATGTTAGTTTATTTGACGAATTGACTAGAAATTTTTGTTAATTTGACGATATTACCCTGTTTTGTGACCTGTTGAATATTCTGAAGAATTCAATCAAGTGGGTGCCAATTTATTCAATTTTTGCTGATTTTTCGCACTTAGTTTAATCAATGTGAAAAGTGATGCGGCAGAATTGTGCAGGATATTTTGAGACAATCACTTAACTTTGGCCTGATGTTTAACAGCTGCTAATCTGCAGTAGGAACGGGTGTATTGCAAATTCTTGTTGACTGCCACTGCTTGCATCATCTCCCTGTCTTCTACTTTCCTAATATTTCTACATTACATGGAACCAGCTGGAGCCAGTGGCGAAGTCGGCAAGACATTCGACCGCGGATCAGTATGTGCGGGGTTCAAATCCTGGGCTCGCCCGTCTCTGGTCATTGACATCGCGTTCGAGTGAGGAAGCTGACGTTAACCTTACCTTTAGCTTTTTCAACCATGATACTTTTTAATTTGGAAACCATTTAAAGTCTTTTCTATATTGCATAGAATATTTGTGGCTAATCTGCCACATATATCTGTGAGACTTGTTATGTTGTGTTCACATGTGGGATGTGCTTACTTGTGCTTGTTGGATGATTGATTTGGCACTTGTGTCATATGATTGTGCTTACTTGTGCTTGTTGGATGTTTGATTTGGCACTTGATGATTGTGCTGTATGATGTGATTATTTATATGACTGTGCTATGTGTGCCTATAATTATAATTGCTCTTGCGTTACTATTTGTGGTATTATTAGGAAATTAGGTATGATTTTGAGCTTTATGATTTATGACTGCTTGACATCATCATCATCATCGTACCGAAGAAGTTAACTTGAAGATTTGCCGTGATTTCAGCGAACACACGTCTGCGGATCTGTGATGGTTCATAATTAGAAATAGATTACTGTTGTACCCATATTAGGTTCCAGTGGTAGCTGTTGAATGTCTCAATAGTGTTGGGGTAACGTCATGAAGTTTTCAATGACAGATCCTGAGGTGAATTGAACCCTCGTGTGTTCTAATCCCAGCCGCGCTGATCTGAGAGTAAAATTTTGGACATTGACTGGACTGGTTATACGAGAAATGTTCTAATTTGTCTAACGGTTTTAACATGTAGGTAAACGTGGTATTAAATGTGATAGTTATCAACGTAGTTGATCGTTTCACTGTAGCGCGTGTCTACTTTTTTTTACTATTAGAATAATGAAAGTAGAGCTTACATATATAGTGCTAGCAATTCATAGGTGTACCTCTTAACCTAACCTGACTGAGTAGAAATGTCAGAATACAATTTTATTTCGTTTCTTAATTGCATGCCGCTACTCTGCTCTGCTGGGTGAATGATGCGTATTGAAGTATTTAATTCCGTCAGTCGAGTCTGCTGGCATTGCTGCTTGCGCTCGTGTAAATAGTTTATCATTTAGGTGTAATTTTAGCTGCTACATTACCGTCTACATGTTTGTTTATAATATTGTGTGTTAGTATATTATCTAAGCATATAAACAGATTAGTCATATACAGTATCAATCAATTAGCAAGGATTCAGCGTTGGATTCTTCACTCAAAGGCTATGTCAGGGACGTCTCAAGCTGATTAAAACTACTAGATGACCATATGTGCGTGCGTGTAGTCTTTTTATGTGGGTTATATCTAGAGATTTTATATGAACTCTGATTGAGTTGATATGTAAAAGATAAGTACACTTCTTCAGTGCACTGCCAAGTGGCAGGTTCAAGGTACATATTCATACTCAAAGTCTGTTTTCTCGCTCCATAAGAGCACTCCTTAGATCAACATGTTAATCCCTTCACAAAGTCTATGCCCTATCCATATCTTATGTATCCTATAGCTTGGGACAAATATGGCTTCTGAGGTGGTTTCCCGTTGCTTTCCTCAGTTAGATGGATTAATTGCCACTTAATCTTGGGGGAAAATATTTCATGGTGAGGTGGGTCCCCTCTTGCCATCCTCAGCTCCTCTTACGTACACGCGGCAGATTGCTTGCGGTTGCCCTATTCTGCAGTGGTCCAACCACACCAGAGCACAACGCGGGCAATAAGTACACTAAACAATGTAAAAGATAAGTAACCTCAACAAAGTAATTTCTTTGAATGTATGTTCTAGAGCATTCAACTGCACAGTTTGAGTCAGTCATAAATGTGCAGTTTTTGGTAATAAATCTCAAGTCATCCTATTTCTGAGATTCTGTCTGTACAAGACCTAAAGTGATGAGATTTCTTTCGTGAAACAAATGTGGTTTCTGTGGTGGTTTACCTTTTCCTTCCCCGCCAGTATAGTTGTCTTTTACAAAAGATATTTATCTAATTCAGACTAGAGTTCCCTGACTCAGCCCTCTGAATATATCAGTGAGTTTATATATAAACATACTATGTCGATGCCGTCCTACTTTTCTTTAATTCCCTTTATGTTTAGACTTGATTTAGAATTTCGGCCATTTTGGACCTTCTTTTTGTTCACCCGTTTGGATTTGTCTCAATAGTACTCGTTGTTGTTATGGACGACTATAACTCTCTAATTGTTTTTATGTTGTGATAATTTAATTTCTACGAAAAAATTAGTCAGGATACCAGTAACATTAAGGACATCTGAAATGTTCATGAAATCAACGTGAAGTCTAGTAACTGACTTTAGTGCATATTGTTGATAGTATTATTGTATTGTTGGCCTATGATTCTGCCAGTGTTTGTGTAAAACTTCTATACTTACTTTTAACGTGCGGCTCTGTGCTTTTATGTCCCCAAAGACGGAGGCAGGCGTAGATTAGGTATGTTAGATGATTTAAATACCCACTCATATGTGGAAATGCAGAGGAAAGCGGAAGACAGAGAAGAGTGGAAGTGTTATATACCATGGACCTGCCAGTAGGCAGTGTACTAAAAGAGAGATGTCCCCTTTAAGGGCTCGACACAGAGGTCTGTGTAGGATAAGGAACCTTGAGGTCGTCTGCACTTCTGCCTGACCTAGGGCACTTCTAGCTGCACTCCTGAACTGCCGCACTTCCAGCTGCACTCCTGCAGTACTGCACTTCTAGCTGCACTGCTGCACTTCTAGCTGCACTGCTGCACTTCTAGCTACACTCCTAGCTGTGCTCCTGCACTTCTAGCTGCACTTCTAGCTGCACTCCTAGCTGCTGCACTGCTGCACTTCTAGCTGCACTGCTGCACTTCTAGTTGCACTTCTAGCTGCTGCACTTCTAGCTGCACTTCTGCATGCCTGTACCTAGTGTACACAACTTTATTTTTAATCGCTTCTCGGAAGAAAACAACCCACGTCACCAAGCTTGAGGAATATTCATGAGTCATTTTGGAATTTGCACCGTTTTTGGACATCCTTTTGCTCGCTGGTTTGATTTTATCTCAATAGTGCCCGATATTGTCATTGATGACTGTAGCACTCTAATTGTTGTTATTATTATTATTATATAGACTTTGTGTTAACCTTTTATTCAGTAAACGTTATGACGCACAACAAACTTTGTTGTAATATAATATTATAGCGTATGAGCTGTTGTTGTCAAATTCTAAAGCAAATATCCATTCAAAATATTAAGTTACAACATTTCTTGCCTCACAGCAAGCCTGAGTAATAAATTCCCTTAAAATTTCTCTTATTTAGACATTCTTGTACATCAATCACATGGTTACTTTGAGCAGATATTTAATAGAAATCTGGTTGTTTGTACTCTCTGTAATTATATAGGCCTATCTCTCTCTCTCTCTCTCTCTCTCTCTCTCTCTCTCTCTCTCTCTCTCTCTAGTGCACTGCCTATTGGCAGGTCCATGGAATTAACTCATCCACATATTTATATCGGTTGCTTTTCTCTTTACATAAAAATATGAATTAGTTATCAAATACTGTATATGAATAGGCCCTAATAAAATATAATACAAGATGAGAAAGTGATGGACTACTTAATGACCACAACCATCAAATTTGTTTGTGTTCATACATGTAATTAATAGGATAATAAAACAAAATGTACATGTGTTATTATATAGTATTCTGCAATAATATTGGCAGATAAATAACATAATAAATTACAATATAATAATGTAATATAATAAATAACAATACAATAATAATAATACAATATAATAATATAATATAATAAATTACATTGTGTTGTGTATTGGCAGATAAATAACATAATAAATTATAATATAATATTATAATATAATAATACATTATATTGTGTTGTGTAATTGTCTCTCTCTTAGTGCACTGCCTACTGGCAGGTCCATGGTACATAACGCCTCCACTCTTCTCTGTCTTCCGCCTTCCTCCTCGTGTAATTGTATTGGCAGATAAATCTAATGAGGTGAGTAATAATTATAGTTGATTTCTCAAGCCACTGTAGGCTCTGTATGATTGAGAGGTTGCTCTATGATTTAATCGCCTGTGATTCCTCTATTTGCTATTTTTTACACCTCACTCACTAGACTAGCAGCCATTAGCATAGCATTACTTCACTTCATTTTACTTTTCTAGTCTACAAAATACGTTTACTTGTATTTTCTTAGTCTGGAAAAATACTTTGCTTCTTTGTTTCATATTTCACTTTTCCTGCACTGGTTCTAGCAAAGCAATTTTTTCATTAAATTTCTTCATTCAACAGTTTCAGCAGAAACACTGTGCACTATATTGTCATGTAGAGTTGAGCCTAGTAGGCTCATTGGCTTCCTAATTAGCATGCCGGTAACTTGTCCCACTACAGTATAGGTTCAAGATTCAAACCCAATCATCACTTTACCATTGACAAGCTGTCGAGTCCGAAATCTGACGCTAAGTTCGGCTTTGGTTCTCTACACATTTGATTCTGTACATGTCGCTAAGATATTCGACTGCGGATCAGTATGTGGGAGTTCAAATCCCGTCACTGACTTCGCTTTCGAGTGAGAAAACTGACGTTAACATTAGCCTTTTTGCAATAGAAGTAACAAATCAGTAAATAAAAGAAATCGATTTATTTCTCCATTCATGTACAACATTTCATCAGGTTCCACTCAAAATACAATCTAAATAGCTATCGCCATCTTTATACAGTATAAGGTGATATGGAGAGAGAAATTTGAACACTAATTGAGAGAAATAAAGCCCCAGATATATGAAACAATCATGACTAGAAGAAAAACATTTAAGAGATAATCTCTTTTGGAAACATTATTAACTGATAAAAAAGAACACGTTTTTCTGCAAATGGGTCATACCAGGACTTGAGAATTAGGACAGGACACGACACCCACAGAGATTATTGTATAACAGAATGGCAGGAGATGCAAACTCCAAAGTTTTAAATTAGAGTTAAAACCTTTGAAGATATCTATAAAAACTTCCACATTTCAAAAAGCTAAAAGATTCAATGGGACTCAATCAAGTATTTGAACATAACAATCAGGACCATTCGTATCCCGACCCTAGTTAAACTAGGATTCAAGGGAAATGATGATGATGATAATGACGATGATGATGAATATCGACAATATTAGGCTATAGCGCACATTATAAATGATCAACAGATGATACAATACAATAAAAAAATTCAAATATACTGTAGGTCGTTGAAGTGTGAATTTACAGTTTCTCAGAAACATAAGAAATGATGTATCAAATCAATAGAATATTTGTAAGTTTGTCTCAAAAATACAAAAATACTTTCACACAAAACACATATCGAAAAATGCACTATAAGCGACAATTAGATGCATATACCTACAAAACAATGATTGTTATGTACATGTCAAATATTTCTACAGCGTATATATATATATATGTATGTATATATATATGCATATATATATATATATATATATATATATATATATATATATATATATATATATATATATATATGTATACATATATATATATATATATATAATATATATATACATATATATATATATATATATATAAATTATATGTATATATTATACAGTGTATAATATATATATATATAAATAATATTTACATGTTTCACACATAGAAAAGTTGTAGGCCTATATATAAATATTTACATGTAGGCAACCGTAACAACGTGTAAACAACATGTAAATAACCGTACACAAATAAAATCACATACAATTCTTATGCAAAAATAAGATTGGAATATAAAAGTATAAATTCTCAAAATTTGCATTTCTCACAGAAATGCAAAAAATACTATTAAAAAATTACCTACATAAACAACAGTATATATATACAAACACACACAACGTTTATGCAAAAAATAGTTTTGAAAATAAAGAATAGAAATTCAAAATATCACAGCTATACAAAATCTAATTACAAAAAATTTGAATAAAACATAAAAATACAATAAAATACAAAAAGTATATATAAATATATAAATACTATAACAAGATCCATTTCTCATATAAATCTATTGTTAATTCTCTAAAGAGTTCATTGCTCGTTTAATTAAAAAAATTCTGATTCTTTAAAATTACAAAAACAGCGAGTGCTACTGTCGTCTATGACAACATTGAGCACTGTAACACAGAAATGAGTGAGAGCACTGTGACACAGAAATGAGTGAGAGCACTGTGACACAGAAATGAGTGAGAGCACTGTGACACAGAAATGAGTGAGAGCACTGTGGCACAGAAATGAGTGAGAGCACTGTGACACAGAAATGAGTGAGAGCACTGTGACACAGAAATGAGTGAGAGCACTGTGGCACAGGAATGAGTGAGAGCACTGTGGCACAGAGATGAGTCAGAGAAAGATCTAGGAGAGATGAATCAGTAGAGATGAATCAGTAGAGATGAATCAGTAGAGATGAATCAGTAGAGAAGAATCTGGTAGAGATGAATCAGGTAGAGGAGATTCAGGTAGAGATGAATCAGTAGATATGAATCAGTAGAGACAGTAGAGATGAATCAGGTAGAGATGAATCAGGTAGAGATGAATCAGGTACAGATGAATCAGGTACAGATGAATCATTAGAGATGAATCAGTAGAGACGAATCAGTAGAGATGAATCAGGCAGCGATGAATCAGGCAGCGATGAATCAGGCAGAGATGAATCAGGCAGCGATGATTCAGGTAGAGATGAATCAGCAGAGATGAATCATTAGAGATGAATCAGTAGAGACCAATCAGTAGAGATGAATCAGGCAGCGATGAATCAGGCAGCGATGAATCAGGCAGAGATGAATCAGTAGAGATGAATCAGTAGAGATGAATCAGTAGAGATGAATCAGTAGAGACGAGTCAGGCAGCGATGAATCAGTGGAGACGAATCAGGCAGCGATGAATCAGTAGAGATGAATCAGGTAGAGATGAATCAGGCAGCAATGAATCAGGTAGAGATGAATCAGGCATAGATGAATCAGTAGAGATGAATGGGATGGGGTTGTTCAGTTGATGTAGTAGAGAGAGATTCATTGTCACAGCATCGTTTTGATCATCACGTGGATCACATGAAATGCAATCAAGCACAACATCCAGAGTTACTTACTATGCACACAAAACAGTTAGTTTATCAGCTGCGATAATCTAAAGCTAACAACACACCAACAGCTCGTTGCTAATAGAAAGATTCCATTTCCAGTCTCAACCAGTTCTCAGTCTAAATGCACCGCAGAGAATAAACAAACTTATTTAATAAAGACTCCTTATACTGGTTCCCCATTGAATTCAATTCTATTTGAATTCTATGATTCGTATCCAGTTGCATACGATTTCTGGGTTGAGTGAGACTTCATAGTTCACAGTAAACAACTAGCATCGTAATTACTATTATTAGGAACACATTAAACATGCGAACAAAACTTAAAAGCTGATGTCTCCTCAATTGTCAGAGTTGCCATCAAGTTTCAGTTCCAAACTGTTATCACGTGCCAGTGTGACAACACACGGACAGCTCTTTCAGAACTGCAGACATGACGTCGTGATGTTAGATACTAAGATACTTCTTGAGACTGTAGGCCTAGTCAACTTGGCCCAGGTCTAGATACAACAGCATGACGTCATTTATACGTCACTGACAGCGTGACGTCATATTAAGATAAACCAGGAATGGACTGAACCCAGCAGGTCTGGTATATCCTCGTTCATGCTGATCTCACAGTTGACCTTAGTGGGTTTACCGGATTAGAACTAGCCAGGTTGTTTCAGCTTTGTGACTTGCCCATATGAAGGAATCCACTAGCCTCAAAGGCTATGGATCACTATGGCGTATATCCAAGCTGAGCACAATCGACAAACCATTGAGGTTCGACACCTGGGGACGTCTGTACTGGTATTCTCGCTAAGTTCTCTCAACAATTAAACATATTTCATTAAAAAGCCAATAATACATACTGTAAAATACTCCTAGGGTAATATAAATTAGAATTAGGGTAAAATAAAAAAAATTAAATTAGACTTTTCAGTTTATTTGGAAAATTTGTCAAAGAAAAGTATTTCGAATATTAGAGAACCAGAAAGAATTGAGAAGCAGAAAACTCGAAACAAATTACAAAAAACGAAAATTAGTATAACAACAACAGACTAATAACATGTACTGTACTTACAGACACAACAAAGACTTACGTTCTTACTTACTTTACGTTTAGACTTACGTTCAGATTAGGAGAAGGAATCTTCACCGGTCCAGTTATATCGGCACTGGTAGAAGAGGAACAGAGTGGCAGCAGCATCTTCCACTGGGCAGTGATGACGATGGACCTGCACTTTGATACCTACAATAGTATGCACTCTCCATGGAAGGGATTAATGCATTAATCGATGGGGAGTGTTCTATATGGTGCACGAAAGCATAATTAGACTATGCAAAAGCACCTTGAACCTGCCACTTTGCAGAGAACTTGAGAAAGAAACAAGAATCAGCAGAAGAAGTCTAAAAAGTATTCAGTCAAAGTATAAATTAAGGCAATTAAGCCAGGTGCCAGATTCTAAATAAAATTTCTGGGATATTTTAAGCAAATTAAGTTAAACAGTATACAAATTCTATTTGAAAGCCACTTTAAAGCAATGTCAGTTTTATCTGAAATAATCATAGTAATTTATAAGAACATGAAAATAATTGGATACAAAAGTGATATTGCAGACGAATTTTTCTTGTATTCTTAATCAATCTGTGTTTTCCGGTTAAGTCTCACACAATGTAAAATCAAAATTGGAAAGACCTAGATATCAATGCATAGTTGTAAAACTCAAATTGATATCATTTTTACTATAATAACAAGCCGTAAAAATTGCAGAAGCATTAAGAAATTATGAAAGTAAGAGCATATAGTCTATCAATTTGACTTGAGCATCAATCAGGAAGTGCTGTAGAGATTTTCAAGTGCTCATTACAAGTAAGCTGCAGCAGCTGTTGAATTCAAACAATAAAAAGGCCAATATTTTAAGATACCTTGTCTATTGTCTGCATCTAAATTATCCATTTCATTAAGCCCTATCTACCACAGTGCAAATAACAGCACAAAATAAGAATTGTAATCATACAGTAACACAATTGAAACCAAGCATTTCATACCAAACGACATCATCGCAGCCTTCAGTGAAACTTGATGAAGAGGATTACACTTCACTCTCTTCTTTAAGGCAGGACAGGTTGAAGTGTCTATGATCAAGGTCGTTTCGTCGGGTGTAAAGCCCAGACGTCCCCAACAATACAAACTAGAATTTCTAAGAAATACTGAATGCAGTATAACACAAGTGTCAAAAATAAATTTGAAAATGTAACACTTGTTAAGCTAATATTAATGTTACAACTGAGCTTTTTTCCTTCTATACAAATCTATTGAAGGAAATACAATTTAAATATAGCTTTGTGGAAACCAGATATAGATACATATTAACATGCAGATATCCAACTCGATTATTGCTCAGAGCTACCACCTCACTAAGTAGCATCGTGGTTAAATAGCAAGCTGTAAGTTGACTATCTTAAAGGACTTATGTGCGGGGTTCAAATCCTGGGCTCTCCCGTCACTGACATCGCTATCGAGTGAGGAAACTGACATTAACTTTAGCTTTACCAGCCTTTTTAGCTTTTACTTAGCAGAGGTGTAAACTTCGTTATGATACTTTCGTTAAATGCAATTCCAACTGGCAGGTCCATGGTATATAACGCCTCCACTCTTCTCTGTCTTCTGCTTTTCTCTTCATGTCTACATATGGGTAATATCTTTGAATCACCTAACATTTCTAATCTCAGCCTGCCTCTACTACTATTCCTTCCATTCTGCCTTCTATGACCTCTTTTAGTAGACTTTCCCCCCTTTGTGGTGTAACACTGTACTTTGTTACGGCTGCTGCTGGTTGTGCACAGCTCAACAGCAGCTGCGTAGAAAGTCTGGTTGAAGACTCTGAGCAGAAATCAAGTGATAAGTTTCTACATCTATAAGGTAACAATCAGTAGATCTCTCACGCGAATTTCCTCCCTCACTAGTCTTCTGATAACGTTAATGTCTTGCTGGCGCTCTACTGGACCAGTGTGGAAATTCTTCCAGTTATCCTGGCTGATCGAGCCGTGGGCCGCAGAAAACAGATCAAAGATTACCTCCCCAGCTCCATTCAACACAGCGATGCGTGCTGCAAACAACACACAATCCCAATAGAAAATAAGAATGTACATAATACCTATATAGCTAAGAATTCTTCATTAAACAAGCAACTAGAATATTGGCTACCAGTCAAGTTCATAGACTTGTAGAACTGTAGACATAGTATCTGCTTCAGTGTCTAATTCACAATTGTTTATGTTTAATGTGAAGTATAATTAGGCCTACCATTAATAGTACTTATTATGAGCTTTTTACCTTGTGCTACTTTTTAAATGTATTTTGTTCATATGTGATCCTCCTTTTAAGCAATCTCGACGACTAATCTTGATTATGACATTAATATAATTACAAGCTTTCACTGTTAATTACCTTAAATCACTTATATATAATATATTCATTAAATCACTATAATCGTTAAATCATCACCAATACTTCTGATAATTAAATAACTATGATAAATAAATCATGATAATTAAATCATGATAATTAAATCATGATAATTAAATCATGATAATTAAATCATGATAATTAAATCATGATAATTAAATCATGATAATTAAATCATGATAATTAAATCATGATAATTAAATAATGATAATTAAATCATGATAATTAAATCATGATAATTAAATCATGATAATTAAATCATGATAATTAAATGATAATTAAATCATGATAATTAAATCATGATAATTAAATCATGATAATTAAATCTTGATAATTAAATCTTGATAATTAAATCACTGTAATCATTAAATCATAGTTAAACCATTTGATCATTAAATCATGATAATTATACTTAAATCACTATAATCGTTAAATCACTGACATCATCTTTGGATGAGGAAATGGACGTTTAACCTTTATAATTATTAGTAGTATATTAAGTGCTATGATAGTAAAGAATAGTAAGCAATGTGACACAACTGTCAACTGAATTAATGTTTTACTTATTTCTATCAACAACCGATATGGGCCTACAGCCCACCTGACTGAATGAATGCTTAAGAGCTGACTCCCTGACTGAATGAATGCTTAAGAACTGACTCCCTGACTGAATGAATGCTTAAGAACTGACTCCCTGACTGAATGAATGCTTAAGAGCTGACTCCCTGATTGAATGAATGCTTAAGAGCTGTCCACCTGACTGAATGAATGCTTAAGAGCTGTCCACCTGACTGAATGAATGCTTAAGAACTGACTCCCTGACTGAATGAATGCTTAAGAACTGACTCCCTGACTGAATGAATGCTTAAGAACTGACTCCCTGACTGAATGAATGCTTAAGAGGTGACTCCCTGATTGAATGAATGCTTAAGAGCTGACTCCCTGACTGAATGAATGCTTAAGAGCTGACTCCCTGACTGAATGAAAGCAGAGAGACTCAACAGCTAACAATCTAACACAAAGAATGCTCAAGAGCTGCCCAATTCATTGATCGATAATTGTTTGTTGCTTTTTGCCTCACAACATTGAATGGTGTACATTGCAAAAGAAGCTTATCGTTAAACAATAAACCTACCCAGAAAATGCTTGCTGGCGACAGGATCGAAGATGAATTCCACATCTAGCACACGGATGTTGTGTCTGTCCGTCACATCAACACTGAACTGTATCTGCTCATGACCCAGGCAGGTCGGCATACATCCACAATCCTGTAGACTCTCTTGAGCTGAGTGAGCCGCTTGCAGTTCTCCTGGTTCTTCTTCCGCACGCCGCTTCCGCTGAACATAGAAACAGCAACAACACTTGGATATTAACCACAACAGTGCAACAAATTAACATAGAAACAACAACAACACTTAGATATTAACCACAACAGTGCAACATATAAAAATATAAACAACAACAAGACTCAGTTTTAATCATAGCAGTGCAACAGATAGCATCACATACAGTTACTGCCCTGCAATGTTAAGTAACAATAACGAAATGCAACATTTTGTCTAATATTCAGATAACAACGAATTCTCAGAAGAAATATAGCCATATACAAAAAGGCAATGTTAATGGTAAACTGTAGAACAGAAATGAGTCAGAGCACTGTGGCACAGAAATGAGTCAGAGCACTGTGGCACAGAAATGAGTCAGTCAAAGCACTGTGGCACAGAAATGAGTCAGAGCACTGTGGCACAGAGATGAGTCAGAGAAAGAACTAGAAGAGATGAATCAGTAGAGATGAAACAGTAGAGATGAATCAGTAGAGATGAATCAGTAGAGATGAATCAGTAGAGATGAATCAGTAGAGAAAAATCAGGTAGAGATGAATCAGGTAGACGAGATTCAGGTAGAGGAGATTCAGGTAGAGATGAATCAGTAGAGACAAATCAGTAGAAACAGTAGAGATGAATCAGGTAGAGATGAATCAGATAGAGATGAATCAGGTACAGATGAATCAGGTACAGATGAATCATTAGAGATGAATCAGCAGAGACGAATCAGTAGAGATGAATCAGGCAGCGATGAATCAGGCAGAGATGAATCAGGAAGAGATGAATCAGGCAGCAATGAATCAGTAGAGACGAATCAGCAGAGATGAATCAGGCAGAGATGAATCAGGCAGTGATGATTCAGGTAGAGATGAATCAGCAGAGATGAATCATTAGAGATGAATCAGTAGAGACGAATCAGTAGAGATGAATCAGAAAGCGATGAATCAGGCAGAGATGAATCAGGCAGAGATGAATCAGTAGAGATGAGTCAGTAGAGATGAGTCAGGCAGCGATGAATCAGTAGAGATGAGTCAGGCAGCGATAAATCAGTGGAGACGAATCAGGCAGCGATGAATCAGTAGAGATGAATCAGGTAGAGATGAATCAGGCATAGATGAATCAGTAGAGATGAATGGGATGGGGTTGTTCAGTTGATGTAGTAGAGAGAGATTCATTGTCACAGCATCGTTTTGATCATCGCGTGGATCACATGAAACACAATCAAGCACAATATCCAGAGTTACTTACTATGCACACAAAACAGTTAGTTTATCAGCTGCGATAATCTAAAGCTAACAACACACCAACAGCTCGTTGCTAATAGAAAGAAGGATTCCATTTCCAGTCTCAACCAGTTCTCAGTCTATGTGCAGTAGGCCTAGAGACAGTAGGCCTAGTCAACTTGGCCCAGGTCTAGATACAACAGCATGACGTCATTTATACGTCACTGACAGCGTGACGTCATATTAAGATAAACCAGGAATGGACTGATCCCAGCAGGTCTGGTATATCAGTTCCTCGTTCCTGCTAGTCCCACAGTAGACCTTAATGGGTTTATTGCGTGAGTAACTAACCAGGTTGTTTCAGCTTTGTGACTTGCCCATACGAAGGAATCCACTAGCCCCAAAGACTATGGGTCACTATGGCGTATATCCAAGCTGAACACAATCGACAAACCATTAAGGTTCGACACCTGGGGACGTCTTACGTAGTATTCTCGCTAAGTTCTCTGAAAGTAAATATATTTTAAAAAGCAACCTAAATTACATAAAATTAAAATAAGAGAAAGGCTATTGATTTGCAAAATATTGAGCTTAATAGTAAAAGTTGGAGTATACGTTGTCCATAAAGTATTAGATTTATTATACTAGAGAACCAGAAATTTCTAAATAAAAAGAGAAATTAAAATAGCAACACATATATTTTATCCCAAAAGTATGATAAATACAGGCTGGAGCTAGTGGCGAAGTCGATAAGATATTCGACCGCGGATCAGTATGTGCGGGGTTCAAATCCTGGGCTCGCCCGTCACTGACATCACTTTCGAGTGAAGAAACTGACGTTAATTTTACATTTACCAGCTTTTTTAAATGTGTGTATAATTTGAATTACAGACACAACAGATTTAGACGTGAGACTATGCAGCCTCTTCACCGGTCCAATTCTTACGACACTTGTAGTACAAGTAGAGAGTGGCTGCGGCGTCTTCCACAGGACAGTGGTGCTTGTATATTTGGACTTCAATACCTACAATAGTTATATATTTATTTAATCATCATATATATATATATATATATATATATATATATAGATGTATATATATATATATAAATATATATATATATATATATATATACAGTATATATATATATGTTCATATATACAACAACACCACACAAGTAACATAATTTAAATCTTACAGCAACAAAACTTAAATCTCAATGTAACACACTTTAAATCTTAAGGTTACATAACTTAAATCTCAAAGTAACACACTTTAAATCTTAAGGTAACATAACTTAAATCTCAAAGTAACACACTTTAGATCTAAAGGTAACGTAACTTAAATCTCAAAGTAACACACTTTAGATCTTAAGGTAACATAACTTAAATCTCAAAGTAACACAGTTTAGATCTGATCACAGATTATAACACAGTTTAGTTTAAGGTAACATAACTTAAATCTTAAAGTAACACACTTTAAATCTTAAGGTAACACACTTTAAATCTTAAGGTAACACACTTTAAATCTTAAGGTAACATAACTTAAATCCCAAAGTAACACTACAGCGACACAACCTCAACAATGGATTTCATACCAAAGGATATCATGGCCGCCTTGAGTGACACCTGGTTGCAAGGGTTACTTACTATTAAGTCTCTTCTTGAGAGCCGCTATTGGTTGGGTACATCTCCATTTACCTGCTTAGAAAGTCTGATTGAAGACTTTGAGTAGAAATCAAATATCGTTTAAAAAGTTTTTGAAGTCGCTGACATTGCCTTATGGCGAGGAACCGGACGTTAAATTCTTATTGATTGAAAAGCTATAATCAGTAGATCTTCTACTCTGATCTCCTCCCGCACAATGTTACGGATGATGTGGCGTTCAGGAGGACCCGTGTTATAGTTGTGCCAGTTCTGAGATGAGACTGGTCCATGAGGTGCAGCGTACAAGTCGTGAAGCACTACTCCAGCCCCGTCCAAAATGGCAATCCGAGCTGCAAAGAAACAAACACACTAGCAATACAATAAAAAGACCAAACAACACCAATTTCTAATAAATCTGCATTTAAGAAAAGCAACAAGGGCATTGAGAACCAGTTTTGCTCGTAGACATCTTATCAGCCTCAGTGACTAATTTTATAATTCTTTTAGGTTTAATTTTCAGTACGATTACCAAGACGCTAGAAGCTTTTTAAAATACGTTACATTTAAATGTATTTTGTTCCTGCACTAAAATCCAGTAAGCAATCTCGAGGACTAATCTCAGTTAAAACACAAATAAATAAGTTTCAGTTGATTCCATTTCACTATCATCATATGAATGGTTAAGCAATGAGACAACTGTCAACTGATTAAGGTTTTATTTATTTCTATAAATCTGCTGATAGACAGACTGCCTGAAAGAATATATGCAGAATGACTGAAGAATTGATCACTTGACTGAATGAATGCTGACTGAAGGACTTACCACTTGACTAAAAGAATGCTGACTGAAGAACTGACCACTTGACAGAATGAATGCTGACTGAAGAACTGACCACTTGACAGAATGAATGCTGACTGAAGAACTGACCACTTGACAGAATGAATGCTGACTGAAGAACTAATCACTTGACAGATTGATTTATTATTTGATGTGCTTCTTTTCAGCATAGGGTATGGCAGACAAAGAAGTAGCATATAACTAAACAATAAAAGTACCCAAATAGCTTCGTCTGCTGACTGGGTCACAGACGAACTCGACATCCAGGACCCGATGGTTGTGCTTGTCTGCAGCATCAGCGCTGAATACAATCTCGGGGTGACCGAGACAGTCTGGCACGCAGATTCTCTTATGTAGACATTCTTGTACATCACATTGTTACTTGGAGCAGATATTTAATAGAAATCTGGATGGTTGTACTCTGTAATTATCTATCTCTTTCTCTCTCTCTCTCTCTCTCTCTCTCTCTCTCTCTCTTAGTGCACTGCCTATTGGCATGTCCATGGAATTAACTCCACATAGCCTATTTATATCGGTTGCTTTTCTCTTTACATCAACATACGAATTAGTTATCGAATACTGTAGGCCTATACGAATACTAAAATATAATACAAGATTAGAAAGTTATGGACTACCTGATGAGGTCTTACAAGGACTTAAACTTGATAACTTACAACAATGATATGCTTAACCTCAGTACCACTACAATATTGTAATATAATAATACATTATATTGTGTTCTGTAGTTATATTGGCAGATAAATCTATTGAGTTGAGTGATACAGCTGATCTGTCAACCCACTGTAGGCTATGTAACATTGAGATCTTGCTCTATGATTTAATCGCCTGTGTTTCCTCTATTTGCTGTCTTGTACACCTCACTCACTATCGATCATCTGCATAACAATACTTCACTTCATTTTACTTTTCTATTCTAAAATATAAGTTTACTTCTATTTTTTATTTTTGGAAAAATACTTTACTTCTTTGGTTCATATTTCACTTTACCTGCACTGGTTCTATCCAGTCAATTCTTCATTCAACAGATCATGCAGCAGATACACTGTGCACTATATTGTCATGTAGAGTTGAGCCTAACAAATTGAAAACACATCTCTTCCCACAATACATTTTATCATCTTGCCTTACTGTTTTTTATCACCGGATCGGCACCGTCTAGGATCTTTTTCTTTCTCTTCAGTACATGTTATTTTTCAGATCGTTTGGGGTGAATCGATTTGTAGTGACATGTGATGTGGGACGTCCCTGACATCATCCTTGTATGAGGAAACGGACGTTAAAACTTTATTATTATTATTTTTTTAAATTTTAATTTTTTTACCCCGGTGTAAAGAACCTGGGGTTTGATAAAAACGATTCAAGCAATACGTGCTGAATCGCCGCCCGGCTACTCGAGGTCATCAATCGGCTTAAAAGAATTGTTGAAGCAGACTGCATGAAATCTTTGCAAAGTCATGGAAAGCCTCTGCCAAAGAAAAGAGGTCTCTCGCTTATCGCCGGTTTGCTCTGCAATAAGTCTGCCTATGCCATTAATAAAGTCAACTCCTTCGGGATTCATCGGGCCCATGGTTTCAATGGCCACCGGAACAACTTCATATCCTAAGGACAGATCACGGTATTTATCCAACTTCCTAGAGGCGGCATGAACAGCAGCTCCACCGGCTGTGACTGAAGTCGTATTCAGGTAGGAGTTTGCCATAGTGTCAATGACTGTGACGTCCCATACGGCACATTTACCGTTGCACCAGGGCACTAAAGTCATGCCGTCCGGACGCTTTCCGTCTGATCTGGACAACCCACTTGGTTCCTTAGAGGAAGGGATGCCTGCTCTTGAAAGTGCTCGCCATATTTAAATTGTGATGGCGAGACATTGTTATTATTATTATTATTATTATTATTATTATTGTTATTATTAGCAGGCTCATTGGCTGCCTGGTTAGCATGCCGATAACTTGTCCGGCTACAGTATAGGTTCAAGATTCAAACCCAAGCATCACTTTATCATTGACAAACTGTCGAGTCCGAAATCTGACGCTAAGTCCGGCTCTGGTTCTGTACACTTTTGGTTCTGTACACTTTTGGTTCTGTACACATTTGACTCTGTACACATTTGGTTCTGTACACATTTGGTTCTGTACACATTGGTTCTGTACACATTTGGTTCTGTACACATTTGGTTCTGTACACTTTTGGTTCTGTACATATTTGATTCTGTACACATTTGGTTCTGTACACATTTGGTTCTGTACACATTTGGTTCTGTACACATTTGGTTCTGTACACATTTGGTTCTGTACACATTTGGTTCTGTACACATTTGGTTCTGTACACTTTTGGTTCTGTACACATTTAGTTCTGTACACTTTTGGTTCTGTACAGATTTGATTCTGTACACATTTAGTTCTGTACATGTCCGTAAGATATTCAACCGCGGATCAGTATGTGTGGGTTCAAATCCTGGGCTCGCCCGTCACCGACATCGCTTTCGAGAGAGGAAACTGACGTTAACATTAGCTTTTTTACAATAGAAGTAACAAAGCAGTAAATAAAAGAAGTCTATTTATTTCTCTATTCCTATACAACATTACAAAATGTGTATATGAAAAAATTACAACATTACAAAATGTGTAGGCCTATTTATGCATGGTTCCACTCAAAATACAATCTACGTAACTATCGCCACTCTATATAAGGTAACATAGAGAGTGAAATTTGAACACTAATTGAGAGAAATAAAGCCAGAGAAATATTAAAAACCATGACTAGAAGAATAACACGTAAGAGATAATAATAACCTCCGACAATTTCTATAGCGGTTCATGGTCGGTTTCCGATCTTCCAGACCGCTTTATAGGTTCCTGGCTGGTTAATATTAATCCTTTCCGTAGTTAGTCATTTAACTTTGCTATGTACAGCACCAATCGGCAGTTAGCTCCGATACAAGATTAACCTTTCCATGGGCCCAAGGGGATGAGATATTCATCATTACTTGACCTACCTGGGCTTTGAACCCAGGCCACTTGTATCGGAGGCGAACACCTCCCCTCTGATGATCTCTTTATGTTGGAAACGGTATTAACTGGTCAAAAAGAACATACTTTTGTAAATTAGTCATAGCAGGATTTGAGAATTAGGACAGGAAATTTACCCAGAGAGACAATTGTATAAGAGAATGGCAAGAGATGAAAAATTAGAGTTAAAAATTCTGAAGAAATCTATATAAACTCGCACATTTCAACTAATTAAAGACGCAATTGGACTCGATGAACCAGTTGAACTAACATCAACAATCTGGACCATTCATATCCCGACCCTAGTTAAACTAAAATTTACGGGAAGATGATGATGATACGTGAGGAACCTGGACGTTAAATCCTTATTGATTGATTGATAGATGATGATGAATGTCGACAGTTCTAGGCTATTGCACACATTATAAATGAATAATAGATGAAATAATACAACAAAATAGTTCAAATACACTGTACGTCGCAAAAGTGTGAATACACAGTTTCTCAGAGACTTAATAAGTGATGTATCAAATCAATAGAATATTAGTAAGTTTGTCTCAAAAATACGAAAAAAACTTTCATACAAAACACATAGAAAAATGCATATCAGCGACAATCAGATGCATATAAGTAAAAAATAATGATTGTTATGTACATGTAACATTTCTACAGCGTATATATATATATATATATATATATATATATATACTGTATATATATATATATATATATATATACACACACACACATATATATATATATATATATATATATATATATATATATAACATATTGTAACTTTTTTATATTGATCTTGAAGTAGTATTTATATATTTCTGAAGACATTTTGTATTTTGCAGTATTTTATATATATATATATATATATATATATATAAATTATATGTGTATATATATTATACAGTGTATAATATATATAAAATTTACATGTTTCACAAATAGAAAAGTTGTAGGCCTATATATAAATATTTACATGTAGGTAGGCCTACATAAACAACAGTACACATATTAGATCACATACAATGCTTATGCAAATATTAGAGTGGAAAATAAAAAAGAGAAATTTTAAAAATATCACAGCAAAGCAAAAAATATTATTACAGAAAATATCAACATAATACATAAAAATACTGCAAAATACAAAATGTCTTCAGAAATATATAAATACTACTTCAAGATCAATATAAAAAAGTTACAATATGTATCTGTTCAACACTGATTAATTAGATAACGAGTTCATTGCTCATATAATTTTAATAAATACTGCAACTTTTAAAATGAAAAATCAGCTATACAGGAGATTACGAGAGATCCTAACATTTATGAAAATGTACATTCAAAATAACACGAAATACAGAATAAGTAAAACTAATCTAAAAATGAGCAAATACAAATATTACCAACTACAAAAATGACACCAGAACAAGCAAGCAGATACTAGTCAGACAGAGAAAGATCTAGAAGATATGAATCAGATAGATAAGAATCAGGTAGATATGAATCGGGTAGAGATGAATCAGGTAGATATGAATCAGGTAGATATGAATCAGGTAGATATGAATCAGGTAGATATAAATCAGGTAGATATGAATCAGGTAGAGATGAATCAGGTAGAGATGAATCAGGCAGCGATGAATCAGGTAGAGATGAATCAGGCAGCGATGAATCAGGTAGAGATGAATTAGGTAGAGACGAATCAGGCAGTGATGAACCAGGCAGAGATGAATCAGGTAGAGTTGAAGAGATGAATGGGATGGAGTTGTTCAGTTGATGTAGTAGAAAGAGATTCATTGTCACGGCATCGTTATGATCAGCGCATAGATCACATAAAACACAATCAAGCACAACATCCAAAGTTACTTACTATGCACACAAAGCAGTTAGTTAAGCAGCTGCGATCATTTAAAACTAATAACACACCAACAGCTCTATGGTTAGAAAAAGTAGGATTCCATTTCCAGTCTCAACCTGTTCTCAGTCTAAATGCATGCAGAGAACAAACAAACTTATTAGATCAAGACTCCATCTACCGGTTCTCCGTTGAATTCATTTCTATTTGATTTCTACAACTCGTATCCCCCGTTGCATAGATTTCTGGGCTGAGTCAGACTTCATAGTAAAAAACGAATATCGTAATTACTGATATTAGGAACACATTAAACGTGTATAAAACTTCAAAGACTGATGTCTTCTCAATTGTTAGAGTTTTCATCAAGTTTCAGTACAAACTGCTATCAAGTGCCAGTGTGACAACATACTGACTGCTCTTACAGAACTGCACACATGACGTTGTGAATTTAGATTCTAAGCTTCTTGAGACTGTAGGCCTATTCAACTTGGCTCTGGTCTAGATACAACAGCATGACGTCATTTATACGTCACTGACAGCGTGACGTCATATTAAGATAACCCAGGAATGGACTAAACCCAGCAGGGCTGGTATATCCTCGTTCAGGCTGGTCTCACAGTAGACCTTAGTGGGTTTATTGCGTGAGTAACTAACCAGGTTGTTTCAGCTTTGTGACTTGCCCATACGAAGGAATCCACTAGCCCCAAATACTATGGGTCACTATGGCGTATATCCAAGCTGAACACAATCGACAAACCATTAAGGTTCGACACCTGGGGACGTCTTACGTAGTATTCTCGCTAAGTTCTCTCAAAAATTAAACATATTTCATTAAAAAACCAATAATACATACTGTAAAATACTCCTAGGGTAGCATAAATTAGAATTAGGGTAAAATATAAAAAAAATTAAAGTAGACTTTTCAGTTTATTTGGAAAATTTGTCAAAGAAAAGTATTTCGAATATTAGAGAACCAGAAAGAATTGAGTAGCAGAAAACTCTAAACAAATTACAAAAAAAAGAAAATTAGTATAACAACAACAGACTAATAACTGTACTTACAGACACAACAAAGGTTAGACTTACGTTCAGACTAGGAGTAGGAATCTTCACCGGTCCAGTTGTAGCGGCACTAGTAGAAGAGGAACAGAGTGGCAGCAGCATCTTCCACTGGGCAGTGATGACGATGGACCTGCAATTTGATACCTACAATAGTATGCACTCTCCATGGAAGGGATTAATGCATTAATCGATGGGGAGTGTTCTATATGGTGCACGAAAGCATAATTAGACTATGGAAAAGCACCTTTAACCTGCCATTTTGCAGAGAACTTGAGAAAGAAACAAGAATCAGCAGAAGAAGTCTAAAAAGTATTCAGTCAAAGTATAAATTAAGGCAATTAAGCCATGTACCAGATTCTAAATGAAATTTCTGGGATATTTTAAGCAAATTAAGTTAAACAGTATACAAATTCTATTTGAAAGCCACTTTAAAGCAATGTCAGTTTTATCTGAAATAATCATAGTAATTTATAAGAACATGAAAATAATTGGATACAAAAGTGATATTGCAGACGAATTTTTCTTGTATTCTTAATCAATCTGTGTTTTCCGGTTAAGTCTCACACAATGTAAAATCAAAATTGGAAAGACCTAGATATCAATGCATAGTTGTAAAACTCAAATTGATATTATTTTTACCATAATAACAAGCCGTAAAAATTGCAGAAGCATTAAGAAATTATGAAAGTAGGAGCATATAGTCTATCAATTTGACTTGAGCATCAATCAGGAAGTGCTATAGACATTTTCAAGTGCTCATTACAAGTAAGCTGCAGCAGCTGTTGAATTCAAACAATAAAAAGGCCAATATTTTAAGATACCTTGTCTATTGCCTGCATCTAAATTATCCATTTCATTAAGCCCTATCTACCACAGTGCAAATAACAGCACAAAATAAGAGTTGTAATCGTACAGTAACACAATTGAAACCAAGCATTTCATACCAAACGACATCATCGCAGCCTTCAGTGAAACTTGATGAAGAGGATTACACTTCACTCTCTTCTTTAAGGCAGGACAGGTTGAAGTGTCTATGATCAAGGTCGTTTCGTCGGGTGTAAAGCCCAGCGCTTCAAAGTCAGTCCTACCACCGTGCACCAACAACGTCTTCCCCTGTGTGATCAGTCAAGCCATCAAGTAAACTACTTGAGAAGTAAAGCTCAATAAAAATAATAATAATAATAATAATAATAATAATAATAATAATAATAATAAAGGTTTAACGTCTGTTTCCTCATCCAGGGATGATGTCAGGGACGTCCCCATCAATACAAACTAGAATTTCTAAGAAATACTGAATGCAGTATAACACAAGTGTCAAAAAAAAATTTGAAAGTGTAACACGTGTTAAGCTAATATTAATGTTACAACTGAGCTTTTTTCCTTCTATACAAATCTATTGAAGGAAATACAATTTAAATATAGCTTTGTGGAAACCAGATATAGATACATATTAACATGCAGATATCCAATTCGATTATTGCTCAGAGCTACCACCTCACTAAGTAGCATCATGGTTAAATAGCAAGCTGTAAGTTGACTATCTTAAAGGACTTATGTGCGGGGTTCAAATCCTGGGCTCTCCCGTCACTGACATCGCTATCGAGTGAGGAAACTGACATTAACTTTAGCTTTACCAGCCTTTTTAGCTTTTACTTAACAGAGGTGTAAACTTCGTTATGATACTTTCGTTAAATGCAATTTCAACTGGCAGGTCCATGGTATATAACGCCTCCACTCTTCTCTGTCTTCTGCTTTCTCTTCATGTCTACATATGGGTAATATCTTTGAATCACGTAACATTTCTAATCTCAGCCTGCCTCTACCACTATTCCTTCCATTCTGCCTTCTATGACCTCTTTTAGTAGACTTTCCCCCCTTTGTGGTGTAACACTGTACTTTGTTACGGCTGCTGTTGGTTGTGCACAGCTCAACAGCAGCTGCGTAGAAAGTCTGGTTGAAGACTCTGAGCAGAAATCAAGTGATAAGTTTCTACATCTATAAGGTAACAATCAGTAGATCTCTCACGCGAATTTCCTCTCTCACTAGTCTTCAGATAACGTTAATGTCTTGCGGGCGCTCTACTGGACCAGTGTGGAAATTCTTCCAGTTCTCCTGGCTGATCGAGCCGTGGGCCGCAGAAAACAGATCAAAGATCACCTCCCCAGCTCCATTCAACACAGCGATGCGTGCTGCAAACAACACACAATCCCAATAGAAAATAAGAATGTACATAATACCTATATAGCTAAGAATTCTTCATTAAACAATCAACTAGAATATTGGCTACCAGTCAAGTTCATAGACTTGTTGAGCTGTAGATATAGTATCTGCTTCAGTGTCTAATTCACAATTGTTTATGTTTAATGTGAAGTATAATGAGGTCTACCGTTAATAGTACTTATTATGAGCTTTTTAACTTGTGCTACTTTTTAAATGTATTTTGTTCATATATTATCCTCCTTTTAAGCAGTCTCGACGACTAATCTTGATTATGACATTAATATAATTACAAGCTTTCACTGTTAATTACCTTAAATCACTTATATATAATATATTCATTAAATCACTATAATCGTTAAATCATCACCAATACTTCTGATGGACCTGCAATTTGATACCTACAATAGTATGCACTCTCCATGGAAGGGATTAATGCATTAATCGATGGGGAGTGTTCTATATGGTGCACGAAAGCATAATTAGACTATGGAAAAGCACCTTTAACCTGCCATTTTGCAGAGAACTTGAGAAAGAAACAAGAATCAGCAGAAGAAGTCTAAAAAGTATTCAGTCAAAGTATAAATTAAGGCAATTAAGCCATGTACCAGATTCTAAATGAAATTTCTGGGATATTTTAAGCAAATTAAGTTAAACAGTATACAAATTCTATTTGAAAGCCACTTTAAAGCAATGTCAGTTTTATCTGAAATAATCATAGTAATTTATAAGAACATGAAAATAATTGGATACAAAAGTGATATTGCAGACGAATTTTTCTTGTATTCTTAATCAATCTGTGTTTTCCGGTTAAGTCTCACACAATGTAAAATCAAAATTGGAAAGACCTAGATATCAATGCATAGTTGTAAAACTCAAATTGATATTATTTTTACCATAATAACAAGCCGTAAAAATTGCAGAAGCATTAAGAAATTATGAAAGTAGGAGCATATAGTCTATCAATTTGACTTGAGCATCAATCAGGAAGTGCTATAGACATTTTCAAGTGCTCATTACAAGTAAGCTGCAGCAGCTGTTGAATTCAAACAATAAAAAGGCCAATATTTTAAGATACCTTGTCTATTGCCTGCATCTAAATTATCCATTTCATTAAGCCCTATCTACCACAGTGCAAATAACAGCACAAAATAAGAGTTGTAATCGTACAGTAACACAATTGAAACCAAGCATTTCATACCAAACGACATCATCGCAGCCTTCAGTGAAACTTGATGAAGAGGATTACACTTCACTCTCTTCTTTAAGGCAGGACAGGTTGAAGTGTCTATGATCAAGGTCGTTTCGTCGGGTGTAAAGCCCAGCGCTTCAAAGTCAGTCCTACCACCGTGCACCAACAACGTCTTCCCCTGTGTGATCAGTCAAGCCATCAAGTAAACTACTTGAGAAGTAAAGCTCAATAAAAATAATAATAATAATAATAATAATAATAATAATAATAATAATAATAAAGGTTTAACGTCTGTTTCCTCATCCAGGGATGATGTCAGGGACGTCCCCATCAATACAAACTAGAATTTCTAAGAAATACTGAATGCAGTATAACACAAGTGTCAAAAAAAAATTTGAAAGTGTAACACGTGTTAAGCTAATATTAATGTTACAACTGAGCTTTTTTCCTTCTATACAAATCTATTGAAGGAAATACAATTTAAATATAGCTTTGTGGAAACCAGATATAGATACATATTAACATGCAGATATCCAATTCGATTATTGCTCAGAGCTACCACCTCACTAAGTAGCATCATGGTTAAATAGCAAGCTGTAAGTTGACTATCTTAAAGGACTTATGTGCGGGGTTCAAATCCTGGGCTCTCCCGTCACTGACATCGCTATCGAGTGAGGAAACTGACATTAACTTTAGCTTTACCAGCCTTTTTAGCTTTTACTTAACAGAGGTGTAAACTTCGTTATGATACTTTCGTTAAATGCAATTTCAACTGGCAGGTCCATGGTATATAACGCCTCCACTCTTCTCTGTCTTCTGCTTTCTCTTCATGTCTACATATGGGTAATATCTTTGAATCACGTAACATTTCTAATCTCAGCCTGCCTCTACCACTATTCCTTCCATTCTGCCTTCTATGACCTCTTTTAGTAGACTTTCCCCCCTTTGTGGTGTAACACTGTACTTTGTTACGGCTGCTGTTGGTTGTGCACAGCTCAACAGCAGCTGCGTAGAAAGTCTGGTTGAAGACTCTGAGCAGAAATCAAGTGATAAGTTTCTACATCTATAAGGTAACAATCAGTAGATCTCTCACGCGAATTTCCTCTCTCACTAGTCTTCAGATAACGTTAATGTCTTGCGGGCGCTCTACTGGACCAGTGTGGAAATTCTTCCAGTTCTCCTGGCTGATCGAGCCGTGGGCCGCAGAAAACAGATCAAAGATCACCTCCCCAGCTCCATTCAACACAGCGATGCGTGCTGCAAACAACACACAATCCCAATAGAAAATAAGAATGTACATAATACCTATATAGCTAAGAATTCTTCATTAAACAATCAACTAGAATATTGGCTACCAGTGAGTTTATAATGTGAAATCTCATCCATGACATGATAATTAAATCATGATAATTAAATCATGATAATTAAATCATGATAATTAAATCATGATAATTAAATGATAATTAAATCATGATAATTAAATCATGATAATTAAATCATGATAATTAAATCATGATGATAATTAAATCATGATAATTAAATCACTGATAATGTTAAACCATTTGATCATTAAATCATGATAATTATACTTAAATCACTATAATCGTTAAATCACTGACATCATCTTTGGATGAGGAAATGGACGTTTAACCTTTATAATTATTAGTAGTATATTAAGTGCTATGATAGTAAAGAATAGTAAGCAATGTGACACAACTGTCAACTGAATTAATGTTTTACTTATTTCTATCAACAACCGATATGGGCCTACAGCCCACCTGACTGAATGAATGCTTAAGAGCTGACTCCCTGACTGAATGAATGCTTAAGAACTGACTCCCTGACTGAATGAATGCTTAAGAACTGACTCCCTGACTGAATGAATGCTTAAGAGCTGACTCCCTGATTGAATGAATGCTTAAGAGCTGTCCACCTGACTGAATGAATGCTTAAGAGCTGTCCACCTGACTGAATGAATGCTTAAGAACTGACTCCCTGACTGAATGAATGCTTAAGAACTGACTCCCTGACTGAATGAATGCTTAAGAACTGACTCCCTGACTGAATGAATGCTTAAGAGGTGACTCCCTGATTGAATGAATGCTTAAGAGCTGACTCCCTGATTGAATGAATGCTTAAGAGCTGACTCCCTGACTGAATGAAAGCAGAGAGACTCAACAGCTAACAATCTAACACAAAGAATGCTCAAGAGCTGCCCAATTCATTGATCGATAATTGTTTGTTGCTTTTTGCCTCACAACATTGAATGGTGTACATTGCAAAAGAAGCTTATCGTTAAACAATAAACCTACCCAGAAAATGCTTGCTGGCGACAGGATCGAAGATGAATTCCACATCTAGCACACGGATGTTGTGTCTGTCCGTCACATCAACACTGAACTGTATCTGCTCATGACCCAGGCAGGTCGGCATACATCCACAATCCTGTAGACTCTCTTGAGCTGAGTGAGCCGCTTGCAGTTCTCCTGGTTCTTCTTCCGCACGCCGCTTCCGCTGAACATAGAAACAGCAACAACACTTGGATATTAACCACAACAGTGCAACAAATTAACATAGAAACAACAACAACACTTAGATATTAACCACAACAGTGCAACATATAAAAATATAAACAACAACAAGACTCAGTTTTAATCATAGCAGTGCAACAGATAGCATCACATACAGTTACTGCCCTGCAATGTTAAGTAACAATAACGAAATGCAACATTTTGTCTAATATTCAGATAACAACGAATTCTCAGAAGAAATATAGCCATATACAAAAAGGCAATGTTAATGGTAAACTGTAGAACAGAAATGAGTCAGAGCACTGTGGCACAGAAATGAGTCAGAGCACTGTGGCACAGAAATGAGTCAGTCAAAGCACTGTGGCACAGAAATGAGTCAGAGCACTGTGGCACAGAGATGAGTCAGAGAAAGAACTAGAAGAGATGAATCAGTAGAGATGAATCAGTAGAGATGAATCAGTAGAGATGAATCAGTAGAGATGAATCAGTAGAGATGAATCAGTAGAGAAAAATCAGGTAGAGATGAATCAGGTAGACGAGATTCAGGTAGAGGAGATTCAGGTAGAGATGAATCAGTAGAGACAAATCAGTAGAAACAGTAGAGATGAATCAGGTAGAGATGAATCAGATAGAGATGAATCAGGTACAGATGAATCAGGTACAGATGAATCATTAGAGATGAATCAGCAGAGACGAATCAGTAGAGATGAATCAGGCAGCGATGAATCAGGCAGAGATGAATCAGGAAGAGATGAATCAGGCAGCAATGAATCAGTAGAGACGAATCAGCAGAGATGAATCAGGCAGAGATGAATCAGGCAGTGATGATTCAGGTAGAGATGAATCAGCAGAGATGAATCATTAGAGATGAATCAGTAGAGACGAATCAGTAGAGATGAATCAGAAAGCGATGAATCAGGCAGAGATGAATCAGGCAGAGATGAATCAGTAGAGATGAGTCAGTAGAGATGAGTCAGGCAGCGATGAATCAGTAGAGATGAGTCAGGCAGCGATAAATCAGTGGAGACGAATCAGGCAGCGATGAATCAGTAGAGATGAATCAGGTAGAGATGAATCAGGCATAGATGAATCAGTAGAGATGAATGGGATGGGGTTGTTCAGTTGATGTAGTAGAGAGAGATTCATTGTCACAGCATCGTTTTGATCATCGCGTGGATCACATGAAACACAATCAAGCACAATATCCAGAGTTACTTACTATGCACACAAAACAGTTAGTTTATCAGCTGCGATAATCTAAAGCTAACAACACACCAACAGCTCGTTGCTAATAGAAAGAAGGATTCCATTTCCAGTCTCAACCAGTTCTCAGTCTATGTGCAGTAGGCCTAGAGACAGTAGGCCTAGTCAACTTGGCCCAGGTCTAGATACAACAGCATGACGTCATTTATACGTCACTGACAGCGTGACGTCATATTAAGATAAACCAGGAATGGACTGATCCCAGCAGGTCTGGTATATCAGTTCCTCGTTCCTGCTAGTCCCACAGTAGACCTTAATGGGTTTATTGCGTGAGTAACTAACCAGGTTGTTTCAGCTTTGTGACTTGCCCATACGAAGGAATCCACTAGCCCCAAAGACTATGGGTCACTATGGCGTATATCCAAGCTGAACACAATCGACAAACCATTAAGGTTCGACACCTGGGGACGTCTTACGTAGTATTCTCGCTAAGTTCTCTGAAAGTAAATATATTTTAAAAAGCAACCTAAATTACATAAAATTAAAATAAGAGAAAGGCTATTGATTTGCAAAATATTGAGCTTAATAGTAAAAGTTGGAGTATACGTTGTCCATAAAGTATTAGATTTATTATACTAGAGAACCAGAAATTTCTAAATAAAAAGAGAAATTAAAATAGCAACACATATATTTTATCCCAAAAGTATGATAAATACAGGCTGGAGCTAGTGGCGAAGTCGATAAGATATTCGACCGCGGATCAGTATGTGCGGGGTTCAAATCCTGGGCTCGCCCGTCACTGACATCACTTTCGAGTGAAGAAACTGACGTTAATTTTACATTTACCAGCTTTTTTAAATGTGTGTATAATTTGAATTACAGACACAACAGATTTAGACGTGAGACTATGCAGCCTCTTCACCGGTCCAATTCTTACGACACTTGTAGTACAAGTAGAGAGTGGCTGCGGCGTCTTCCACAGGACAGTGGTGCTTGTATATTTGGACTTCAATACCTACAATAGTTATATATTTATTTAATCATCATATATATATATATATATATATATATATATATAGATGTATATATATATATATAAATATATATATATATATATATATATACAGTATATATATATATGTTCATATATACAACAACACCACACAAGTAACATAATTTAAATCTTACAGCAACAAAACTTAAATCTCAATGTAACACACTTTAAATCTTAAGGTTACATAACTTAAATCTCAAAGTAACACACTTTAAATCTTAAGGTAACATAACTTAAATCTCAAAGTAACACACTTTAGATCTAAAGGTAACGTAACTTAAATCTCAAAGTAACACACTTTAGATCTTAAGGTAACATAACTTAAATCTCAAAGTAACACAGTTTAGATCTGATCACAGATTATAACACAGTTTAGTTTAAGGTAACATAACTTAAATCTTAAAGTAACACACTTTAAATCTTAAGGTAACACACTTTAAATCTTAAGGTAACACACTTTAAATCTTAAGGTAACATAACTTAAATCCCAAAGTAACACTACAGCGACACAACCTCAACAATGGATTTCATACCAAAGGATATCATGGCCGCCTTGAGTGACACCTGGTTGCAAGGGTTACTTACTATTAAGTCTCTTCTTGAGAGCCGCTATTGGTTGGGTACATCTCCATTTACCTGCTTAGAAAGTCTGATTGAAGACTTTGAGTAGAAATCAAATATCGTTTAAAAAGTTTTTGAAGTCGCTGACATTGCCTTATGGCGAGGAACCGGACGTTAAATTCTTATTGATTGAAAAGCTATAATCAGTAGATCTTCTACTCTGATCTCCTCCCGCACAATGTTACGGATGATGTGGCGTTCAGGAGGACCCGTGTTATAGTTGTGCCAGTTCTGAGATGAGACTGGTCCATGAGGTGCAGCGTACAAGTCGTGAAGCACTACTCCAGCCCCGTCCAAAATGGCAATCCGAGCTGCAAAGAAACAAACACACTAGCAATACAATAAAAAGACCAAACAACACCAATTTCTAATAAATCTGCATTTAAGAAAAGCAACAAGGGCATTGAGAACCAGTTTTGCTCGTAGACATCTTATCAGCCTCAGTGACTAATTTTATAATTCTTTTAGGTTTAATTTTCAGTACGATTACCAAGACGCTAGAAGCTTTTTAAAATACGTTACATTTAAATGTATTTTGTTCCTGCACTAAAATCCAGTAAGCAATCTCGAGGACTAATCTCAGTTAAAACACAAATAAATAAGTTTCAGTTGATTCCATTTCACTATCATCATATGAATGGTTAAGCAATGAGACAACTGTCAACTGATTAAGGTTTTATTTATTTCTATAAATCTGCTGATAGACAGACTGCCTGAAAGAATATATGCAGAATGACTGAAGAATTGATCACTTGACTGAATGAATGCTGACTGAAGGACTGACCACTTGACTAAAAGAATGCTGACTGAAGAACTGACCACTTGACAGAATGAATGCTGACTGAAGAACTGACCACTTGACAGAATGAATGCTGACTGAAGAACTGACCACTTGACAGAATGAATGCTGACTGAAGAACTAATCACTTGACAGATTGATTTATTATTTGATGTGCTTCTTTTCAGCATAGGGTATGGCAGACAAAGAAGTAGCATATAACTAAACAATAAAAGTACCCAAATAGCTTCGTCTGCTGACTGGGTCACAGACGAACTCGACATCCAGGACCCGATGGTTGTGCTTGTCTGCAGCATCAGCGCTGAATACAATCTCGGGGTGACCGAGACAGTCTGGCACGCAGATTCTCTTATGTAGACATTCTTGTACATCACATTGTTACTTGGAGCAGATATTTAATAGAAATCTGGATGGTTGTACTCTGTAATTATCTATCTCTTTCTCTCTCTCTCTCTCTCTCTCTCTCTCTCTCTCTCTTAGTGCACTGCCTATTGGCATGTCCATGGAATTAACTCCACATAGCCTATTTATATCGGTTGCTTTTCTCTTTACATCAACATACGAATTAGTTATCGAATACTGTAGGCCTATACGAATACTAAAATATAATACAAGATTAGAAAGTTATGGACTACCTGATGAGGTCTTACAAGGACTTAAACTTGATAACTTACAACAATGATATGCTTAACCTCAGTACCACTACAATATTGTAATATAATAATACATTATATTGTGTTCTGTAGTTATATTGGCAGATAAATCTATTGAGTTGAGTGATACAGCTGATCTGTCAACCCACTGTAGGCTATGTAACATTGAGATCTTGCTCTATGATTTAATCGCCTGTGTTTCCTCTATTTGCTGTCTTGTACACCTCACTCACTATCGATCATCTGCATAACAATACTTCACTTCATTTTACTTTTCTATTCTAAAATATAAGTTTACTTCTATTTTTTATTTTTGGAAAAATACTTTACTTCTTTGGTTCATATTTCACTTTACCTGCACTGGTTCTATCCAGTCAATTCTTCATTCAACAGATCATGCAGCAGATACACTGTGCACTATATTGTCATGTAGAGTTGAGCCTAACAAATTGAAAACACATCTCTTCCCACAATACATTTTATCATCTTGCCTTACTGTTTTTTATCACCGGATCGGCACCGTCTAGGATCTTTTTCTTTCTCTTCAGTACATGTTATTTTTCAGATCGTTTGGGGTGAATCGATTTGTAGTGACATGTGATGTGGGACGTCCCTGACATCATCCTTGTATGAGGAAACGGACGTTAAAACTTTATTATTATTATTTTTTTAAATTTTAATTTTTTTACCCCGGTGTAAAGAACCTGGGGTTTGATAAAAACGATTCAAGCAATACGTGCTGAATCGCCGCCCGGCTACTCGAGGTCATCAATCGGCTTAAAAGAATTGTTGAAGCAGACTGCATGAAATCTTTGCAAAGTCATGGAAAGCCTCTGCCAAAGAAAAGAGGTCTCTCGCTTATCGCTGGTTTGCTCTGCAATAAGTCTGCCTATGCCATTAATAAAGTCAACTCCTTCGGGATTCATCGGGCCCATGGTTTCAATGGCCACCGGAACAACTTCATATCCTGAGGACAGATCACGGTATTTATCCAACTTCCTAGAGGCGGCATGAACAGCAGCTCCACCGGCTGTGACTGAAGTTGTATTCAGGTAGGAGTTTGCCATAGTGTCAATGACTGTGACGTCCCATACGGCACATTTACCGTTGCACCAGGGCACTAAAGTCATGCCGTCCGGACGCTTTCCGTCTGATCTGGACAACCCACTTGGTTCCTTAGAGGAAGGGATGCCTGCTCTTGAAAGTGCTCGCCATATTTAAATTGTGATGGCGAGACATTGTTATTATTATTATTATTATTATTATTATTATTGTTATTATTAGCAGGCTCATTGGCTGCCTGGTTAGCATGCCGATAACTTGTCCGGCTACAGTATAGGTTCAAGATTCAAACCCAAGCATCACTTTATCATTGACAAACTGTCGAGTCCGAAATCTGACGCTAAGTCCGGCTCTGGTTCTGTACACTTTTGGTTCTGTACACTTTTGGTTCTGTACACATTTGACTCTGTACACATTTGGTTCTGTACACATTTGGTTCTGTACACATTGGTTCTGTACACATTTGGTTCTGTACACATTTGGTTCTGTACACTTTTGGTTCTGTACATATTTGATTCTGTACACATTTGGTTCTGTACACATTTGGTTCTGTACACATTTGGTTCTGTACACATTTGGTTCTGTACACATTTGGTTCTGTACACATTTGGTTCTGTACACATTTGGTTCTGTACACTTTTGGTTCTGTACACATTTAGTTCTGTACACTTTTGGTTCTGTACAGATTTGATTCTGTACACATTTAGTTCTGTACATGTCCGTAAGATATTCAACCGCGGATCAGTATGTGTGGGTTCAAATCCTGGGCTCGCCCGTCACCGACATCGCTTTCGAGAGAGGAAACTGACGTTAACATTAGCTTTTTTACAATAGAAGTAACAAAGCAGTAAATAAAAGAAGTCTATTTATTTCTCTATTCCTATACAACATTACAAAATGTGTATATGAAAAAATTACAACATTACAAAATGTGTAGGCCTATTTATGCATGGTTCCACTCAAAATACAATCTACGTAACTATCGCCACTCTATATAAGGTAACATAGAGAGTGAAATTTGAACACTAATTGAGAGAAATAAAGCCAGAGAAATATTAAAAACCATGACTAGAAGAATAACACGTAAGAGATAATAATAACCTCCGACAATTTCTATAGCGGTTCATGGTCGGTTTCCGATCTTCCAGACCGCTTTATAGGTTCCTGGCTGGTTAATATTAATCCTTTCCGTAGTTAGTCATTTAACTTTGCTATGTACAGCACCAATCGGCAGTTAGCTCCGATACAAGATTAACCTTTCCATGGGCCCAAGGGGATGAGATATTCATCATTACTTGACCTACCTGGGCTTTGAACCCAGGCCACTTGTATCGGAGGCGAACACCTCCCCTCTGATGATCTCTTTATGTTGGAAACGGTATTAACTGGTCAAAAAGAACATACTTTTGTAAATTAGTCATAGCAGGATTTGAGAATTAGGACAGGAAATTTACCCAGAGAGACAATTGTATAAGAGAATGGCAAGAGATGAAAAATTAGAGTTAAAAATTCTGAAGAAATCTATATAAACTCGCACATTTCAACTAATTAAAGACGCAATTGGACTCGATGAACCAGTTGAACTAACATCAACAATCTGGACCATTCATATCCCGACCCTAGTTAAACTAAAATTTACGGGAAGATGATGATGATACGTGAGGAACCTGGACGTTAAATCCTTATTGATTGATTGATAGATGATGATGAATGTCGACAGTTCTAGGCTATTGCACACATTATAAATGAATAATAGATGAAATAATACAACAAAATAGTTCAAATACACTGTACGTCGCAAAAGTGTGAATACACAGTTTCTCAGAGACTTAATAAGTGATGTATCAAATCAATAGAATATTAGTAAGTTTGTCTCAAAAATACGAAAAAAACTTTCATACAAAACACATAGAAAAATGCATATCAGCGACAATCAGATGCATATAAGTAAAAAATAATGATTGTTATGTACATGTAACATTTCTACAGCGTATATATATATATATATATATATATATATATATACTGTATATATATATATATATATATATATACACACACACACATATATATATATATATATATATATATATATATATATATAACATATTGTAACTTTTTTATATTGATCTTGAAGTAGTATTTATATATTTCTGAAGACATTTTGTATTTTGCAGTATTTTATATATATATATATATATATATATATATAAATTATATGTGTATATATATTATACAGTGTATAATATATATAAAATTTACATGTTTCACAAATAGAAAAGTTGTAGGCCTATATATAAATATTTACATGTAGGTAGGCCTACATAAACAACAGTACACATATTAGATCACATACAATGCTTATGCAAATATTAGAGTGGAAAATAAAAAAGAGAAATTTTAAAAATATCACAGCAAAGCAAAAAATATTATTACAGAAAATATCAACATAATACATAAAAATACTGCAAAATACAAAATGTCTTCAGAAATATATAAATACTACTTCAAGATCAATATAAAAAAGTTACAATATGTATCTGTTCAACACTGATTAATTAGATAACGAGTTCATTGCTCATATAATTTTAATAAATACTGCAACTTTTAAAATGAAAAATCAGCTATACAGGAGATTACGAGAGATCCTAACATTTATGAAAATGTACATTCAAAATAACACGAAATACAGAATAAGTAAAACTAATCTAAAAATGAGCAAATACAAATATTACCAACTACAAAAATGACACCAGAACAAGCAAGCAGATACTAGTCAGACAGAGAAAGATCTAGAAGATATGAATCAGATAGATAAGAATCAGGTAGATATGAATCGGGTAGAGATGAATCAGGTAGATATGAATCAGGTAGATATGAATCAGGTAGATATGAATCAGGTAGATATAAATCAGGTAGATATGAATCAGGTAGAGATGAATCAGGTAGAGATGAATCAGGCAGCGATGAATCAGGTAGAGATGAATCAGGCAGCGATGAATCAGGTAGAGATGAATTAGGTAGAGACGAATCAGGCAGTGATGAACCAGGCAGAGATGAATCAGGTAGAGTTGAAGAGATGAATGGGATGGAGTTGTTCAGTTGATGTAGTAGAAAGAGATTCATTGTCACGGCATCGTTATGATCAGCGCATAGATCACATAAAACACAATCAAGCACAACATCCAAAGTTACTTACTATGCACACAAAGCAGTTAGTTAAGCAGCTGCGATCATTTAAAACTAATAACACACCAACAGCTCTATGGTTAGAAAAAGTAGGATTCCATTTCCAGTCTCAACCTGTTCTCAGTCTAAATGCATGCAGAGAACAAACAAACTTATTAGATCAAGACTCCATCTACCGGTTCTCCGTTGAATTCATTTCTATTTGATTTCTACAACTCGTATCCCCCGTTGCATAGATTTCTGGGCTGAGTCAGACTTCATAGTAAAAAACGAATATCGTAATTACTGATATTAGGAACACATTAAACGTGTATAAAACTTCAAAGACTGATGTCTTCTCAATTGTTAGAGTTTTCATCAAGTTTCAGTACAAACTGCTATCAAGTGCCAGTGTGACAACATACTGACTGCTCTTACAGAACTGCACACATGACGTTGTGAATTTAGATTCTAAGCTTCTTGAGACTGTAGGCCTATTCAACTTGGCTCTGGTCTAGATACAACAGCATGACGTCATTTATACGTCACTGACAGCGTGACGTCATATTAAGATAACCCAGGAATGGACTAAACCCAGCAGGGCTGGTATATCCTCGTTCAGGCTGGTCTCACAGTAGACCTTAGTGGGTTTATTGCGTGAGTAACTAACCAGGTTGTTTCAGCTTTGTGACTTGCCCATACGAAGGAATCCACTAGCCCCAAATACTATGGGTCACTATGGCGTATATCCAAGCTGAACACAATCGACAAACCATTAAGGTTCGACACCTGGGGACGTCTTACGTAGTATTCTCGCTAAGTTCTCTCAAAAATTAAACATATTTCATTAAAAAACCAATAATACATACTGTAAAATACTCCTAGGGTAGCATAAATTAGAATTAGGGTAAAATATAAAAAAAATTAAAGTAGACTTTTCAGTTTATTTGGAAAATTTGTCAAAGAAAAGTATTTCGAATATTAGAGAACCAGAAAGAATTGAGTAGCAGAAAACTCTAAACAAATTACAAAAAAAAGAAAATTAGTATAACAACAACAGACTAATAACTGTACTTACAGACACAACAAAGGTTAGACTTACGTTCAGACTAGGAGTAGGAATCTTCACCGGTCCAGTTGTAGCGGCACTAGTAGAAGAGGAACAGAGTGGCAGCAGCATCTTCCACTGGGCAGTGATGACGATGGACCTGCAATTTGATACCTACAATAGTATGCACTCTCCATGGAAGGGATTAATGCATTAATCGATGGGGAGTGTTCTATATGGTGCACGAAAGCATAATTAGACTATGGAAAAGCACCTTTAACCTGCCATTTTGCAGAGAACTTGAGAAAGAAACAAGAATCAGCAGAAGAAGTCTAAAAAGTATTCAGTCAAAGTATAAATTAAGGCAATTAAGCCATGTACCAGATTCTAAATGAAATTTCTGGGATATTTTAAGCAAATTAAGTTAAACAGTATACAAATTCTATTTGAAAGCCACTTTAAAGCAATGTCAGTTTTATCTGAAATAATCATAGTAATTTATAAGAACATGAAAATAATTGGATACAAAAGTGATATTGCAGACGAATTTTTCTTGTATTCTTAATCAATCTGTGTTTTCCGGTTAAGTCTCACACAATGTAAAATCAAAATTGGAAAGACCTAGATATCAATGCATAGTTGTAAAACTCAAATTGATATTATTTTTACCATAATAACAAGCCGTAAAAATTGCAGAAGCATTAAGAAATTATGAAAGTAGGAGCATATAGTCTATCAATTTGACTTGAGCATCAATCAGGAAGTGCTATAGACATTTTCAAGTGCTCATTACAAGTAAGCTGCAGCAGCTGTTGAATTCAAACAATAAAAAGGCCAATATTTTAAGATACCTTGTCTATTGCCTGCATCTAAATTATCCATTTCATTAAGCCCTATCTACCACAGTGCAAATAACAGCACAAAATAAGAGTTGTAATCGTACAGTAACACAATTGAAACCAAGCATTTCATACCAAACGACATCATCGCAGCCTTCAGTGAAACTTGATGAAGAGGATTACACTTCACTCTCTTCTTTAAGGCAGGACAGGTTGAAGTGTCTATGATCAAGGTCGTTTCGTCGGGTGTAAAGCCCAGCGCTTCAAAGTCAGTCCTACCACCGTGCACCAACAACGTCTTCCCCTGTGTGATCAGTCAAGCCATCAAGTAAACTACTTGAGAAGTAAAGCTCAATAAAAATAATAATAATAATAATAATAATAATAATAATAATAATAATAAAGGTTTAACGTCTGTTTCCTCATCCAGGGATGATGTCAGGGACGTCCCCATCAATACAAACTAGAATTTCTAAGAAATACTGAATGCAGTATAACACAAGTGTCAAAAAAAAATTTGAAAGTGTAACACGTGTTAAGCTAATATTAATGTTACAACTGAGCTTTTTTCCTTCTATACAAATCTATTGAAGGAAATACAATTTAAATATAGCTTTGTGGAAACCAGATATAGATACATATTAACATGCAGATATCCAATTCGATTATTGCTCAGAGCTACCACCTCACTAAGTAGCATCATGGTTAAATAGCAAGCTGTAAGTTGACTATCTTAAAGGACTTATGTGCGGGGTTCAAATCCTGGGCTCTCCCGTCACTGACATCGCTATCGAGTGAGGAAACTGACATTAACTTTAGCTTTACCAGCCTTTTTAGCTTTTACTTAACAGAGGTGTAAACTTCGTTATGATACTTTCGTTAAATGCAATTTCAACTGGCAGGTCCATGGTATATAACGCCTCCACTCTTCTCTGTCTTCTGCTTTCTCTTCATGTCTACATATGGGTAATATCTTTGAATCACGTAACATTTCTAATCTCAGCCTGCCTCTACCACTATTCCTTCCATTCTGCCTTCTATGACCTCTTTTAGTAGACTTTCCCCCCTTTGTGGTGTAACACTGTACTTTGTTACGGCTGCTGTTGGTTGTGCACAGCTCAACAGCAGCTGCGTAGAAAGTCTGGTTGAAGACTCTGAGCAGAAATCAAGTGATAAGTTTCTACATCTATAAGGTAACAATCAGTAGATCTCTCACGCGAATTTCCTCTCTCACTAGTCTTCAGATAACGTTAATGTCTTGCGGGCGCTCTACTGGACCAGTGTGGAAATTCTTCCAGTTCTCCTGGCTGATCGAGCCGTGGGCCGCAGAAAACAGATCAAAGATCACCTCCCCAGCTCCATTCAACACAGCGATGCGTGCTGCAAACAACACACAATCCCAATAGAAAATAAGAATGTACATAATACCTATATAGCTAAGAATTCTTCATTAAACAATCAACTAGAATATTGGCTACCAGTCAAGTTCATAGACTTGTTGAGCTGTAGATATAGTATCTGCTTCAGTGTCTAATTCACAATTGTTTATGTTTAATGTGAAGTATAATGAGGTCTACCGTTAATAGTACTTATTATGAGCTTTTTAACTTGTGCTACTTTTTAAATGTATTTTGTTCATATATTATCCTCCTTTTAAGCAGTCTCGACGACTAATCTTGATTATGACATTAATATAATTACAAGCTTTCACTGTTAATTACCTTAAATCACTTATATATAATATATTCATTAAATCACTATAATCGTTAAATCATCACCAATACTTCTGATAATTAAATAACTATGATAATTAAATCATGATAATTAAATCATGATAATTAAATCATGATAATTAAATCATGATAATTAAATCATGATAATTAAATCATGATAATTAAATCATGATAATTAAATCATGATAATTAAATCATGATAATTAAATCATGATAATTAAATCATGATAATTAAATCATGATAATTAAATCATGATAATTAAATCATGATAATTAAATCATGATAATTAAATCATGATAATTAAATCATGATAATTAAATCTTGATAATTAAATCTTGATAATTAAATCACTGTAATCATTAAATCATAGTTAAACCATTTGATCATTAAATCATGATAATTATACTTAAATCACTATAATCGTTAAATCACTGACATCATCTTTGGATGAGGAAATGGACGTTTAACCTTTATAATTATTAGTAGTATATTAAGTGCTATGATAGTAAAGAATAGTAAGCAATGTGACACAACTGTCAACTGAATTAATGTTTTACTTATTTCTATCAACAACCGATATGGGCCTACAGCCCACCTGACTGAATGAATGCTTAAGAGCTGACTCCCTGACTGAATGAATGCTTAAGAACTGACTCCCTGACTGAATGAATGCTTAAGAACTGACTCCCTGACTGAATGAATGCTTAAGAGCTGACTCCCTGATTGAATGAATGCTTAAGAGCTGTCCACCTGACTGAATGAATGCTTAAGAGCTGTCCACCTGACTGAATGAATGCTTAAGAACTGACTCCCTGACTGAATGAATGCTTAAGAACTGACTCCCTGACTGAATGAATGCTTAAGAACTGACTCCCTGACTGAATGAATGCTTAAGAGGTGACTCCCTGATTGAATGAATGCTTAAGAGCTGACTCCCTGATTGAATGAATGCTTAAGAGCTGACTCCCTGACTGAATGAAAGCAGAGAGACTCAACAGCTAACAATCTAACACAAAGAATGCTCAAGAGCTGCCCAATTCATTGATCGATAATTGTTTGTTGCTTTTTGCCTCACAACATTGAATGGTGTACATTGCAAAAGAAGCTTATCGTTAAACAATAAACCTACCCAGAAAATGCTTGCTGGCGACAGGATCGAAGATGAATTCCACATCTAGCACACGGATGTTGTGTCTGTCCGTCACATCAACACTGAACTGTATCTGCTCATGACCCAGGCAGGTCGGCATACATCCACAATCCTGTAGACTCTCTTGAGCTGAGTGAGCCGCTTGCAGTTCTCCTGGTTCTTCTTCCGCACGCCGCTTCCGCTGAACATAGAAACAGCAACAACACTTGGATATTAACCACAACAGTGCAACAAATTAACATAGAAACAACAACAACACTTAGATATTAACCACAACAGTGCAACATATAAAAATATAAACAACAACAAGACTCAGTTTTAATCATAGCAGTGCAACAGATAGCATCACATACAGTTACTGCCCTGCAATGTTAAGTAACAATAACGAAATGCAACATTTTGTCTAATATTCAGATAACAACGAATTCTCAGAAGAAATATAGCCATATACAAAAAGGCAATGTTAATGGTAAACTGTAGAACAGAAATGAGTCAGAGCACTGTGGCACAGAAATGAGTCAGAGCACTGTGGCACAGAAATGAGTCAGTCAAAGCACTGTGGCACAGAAATGAGTCAGAGCACTGTGGCACAGAGATGAGTCAGAGAAAGAACTAGAAGAGATGAATCAGTAGAGATGAATCAGTAGAGATGAATCAGTAGAGATGAATCAGTAGAGATGAATCAGTAGAGATGAATCAGTAGAGAAAAATCAGGTAGAGATGAATCAGGTAGACGAGATTCAGGTAGAGGAGATTCAGGTAGAGATGAATCAGTAGAGACAAATCAGTAGAAACAGTAGAGATGAATCAGGTAGAGATGAATCAGATAGAGATGAATCAGGTACAGATGAATCAGGTACAGATGAATCATTAGAGATGAATCAGCAGAGACGAATCAGTAGAGATGAATCAGGCAGCGATGAATCAGGCAGAGATGAATCAGGAAGAGATGAATCAGGCAGCAATGAATCAGTAGAGACGAATCAGCAGAGATGAATCAGGCAGAGATGAATCAGGCAGTGATGATTCAGGTAGAGATGAATCAGCAGAGATGAATCATTAGAGATGAATCAGTAGAGACGAATCAGTAGAGATGAATCAGAAAGCGATGAATCAGGCAGAGATGAATCAGGCAGAGATGAATCAGTAGAGATGAGTCAGTAGAGATGAGTCAGGCAGCGATGAATCAGTAGAGATGAGTCAGGCAGCGATAAATCAGTGGAGACGAATCAGGCAGCGATGAATCAGTAGAGATGAATCAGGTAGAGATGAATCAGGCATAGATGAATCAGTAGAGATGAATGGGATGGGGTTGTTCAGTTGATGTAGTAGAGAGAGATTCATTGTCACAGCATCGTTTTGATCATCGCGTGGATCACATGAAACACAATCAAGCACAATATCCAGAGTTACTTACTATGCACACAAAACAGTTAGTTTATCAGCTGCGATAATCTAAAGCTAACAACACACCAACAGCTCGTTGCTAATAGAAAGAAGGATTCCATTTCCAGTCTCAACCAGTTCTCAGTCTATGTGCAGTAGGCCTAGAGACAGTAGGCCTAGTCAACTTGGCCCAGGTCTAGATACAACAGCATGACGTCATTTATACGTCACTGACAGCGTGACGTCATATTAAGATAAACCAGGAATGGACTGATCCCAGCAGGTCTGGTATATCAGTTCCTCGTTCCTGCTAGTCCCACAGTAGACCTTAATGGGTTTATTGCGTGAGTAACTAACCAGGTTGTTTCAGCTTTGTGACTTGCCCATACGAAGGAATCCACTAGCCCCAAAGACTATGGGTCACTATGGCGTATATCCAAGCTGAACACAATCGACAAACCATTAAGGTTCGACACCTGGGGACGTCTTACGTAGTATTCTCGCTAAGTTCTCTGAAAGTAAATATATTTTAAAAAGCAACCTAAATTACATAAAATTAAAATAAGAGAAAGGCTATTGATTTGCAAAATATTGAGCTTAATAGTAAAAGTTGGAGTATACGTTGTCCATAAAGTATTAGATTTATTATACTAGAGAACCAGAAATTTCTAAATAAAAAGAGAAATTAAAATAGCAACACATATATTTTATCCCAAAAGTATGATAAATACAGGCTGGAGCTAGTGGCGAAGTCGATAAGATATTCGACCGCGGATCAGTATGTGCGGGGTTCAAATCCTGGGCTCGCCCGTCACTGACATCACTTTCGAGTGAAGAAACTGACGTTAATTTTACATTTACCAGCTTTTTTAAATGTGTGTATAATTTGAATTACAGACACAACAGATTTAGACGTGAGACTATGCAGCCTCTTCACCGGTCCAATTCTTACGACACTTGTAGTACAAGTAGAGAGTGGCTGCGGCGTCTTCCACAGGACAGTGGTGCTTGTATATTTGGACTTCAATACCTACAATAGTTATATATTTATTTAATCATCATATATATATATATATATATATATATATATATAGATGTATATATATATATATAAATATATATATATATATATATATATACAGTATATATATATATGTTCATATATACAACAACACCACACAAGTAACATAATTTAAATCTTACAGCAACAAAACTTAAATCTCAATGTAACACACTTTAAATCTTAAGGTTACATAACTTAAATCTCAAAGTAACACACTTTAAATCTTAAGGTAACATAACTTAAATCTCAAAGTAACACACTTTAGATCTAAAGGTAACGTAACTTAAATCTCAAAGTAACACACTTTAGATCTTAAGGTAACATAACTTAAATCTCAAAGTAACACAGTTTAGATCTGATCACAGATTATAACACAGTTTAGTTTAAGGTAACATAACTTAAATCTTAAAGTAACACACTTTAAATCTTAAGGTAACACACTTTAAATCTTAAGGTAACACACTTTAAATCTTAAGGTAACATAACTTAAATCCCAAAGTAACACTACAGCGACACAACCTCAACAATGGATTTCATACCAAAGGATATCATGGCCGCCTTGAGTGACACCTGGTTGCAAGGGTTACTTACTATTAAGTCTCTTCTTGAGAGCCGCTATTGGTTGGGTACATCTCCATTTACCTGCTTAGAAAGTCTGATTGAAGACTTTGAGTAGAAATCAAATATCGTTTAAAAAGTTTTTGAAGTCGCTGACATTGCCTTATGGCGAGGAACCGGACGTTAAATTCTTATTGATTGAAAAGCTATAATCAGTAGATCTTCTACTCTGATCTCCTCCCGCACAATGTTACGGATGATGTGGCGTTCAGGAGGACCCGTGTTATAGTTGTGCCAGTTCTGAGATGAGACTGGTCCATGAGGTGCAGCGTACAAGTCGTGAAGCACTACTCCAGCCCCGTCCAAAATGGCAATCCGAGCTGCAAAGAAACAAACACACTAGCAATACAATAAAAAGACCAAACAACACCAATTTCTAATAAATCTGCATTTAAGAAAAGCAACAAGGGCATTGAGAACCAGTTTTGCTCGTAGACATCTTATCAGCCTCAGTGACTAATTTTATAATTCTTTTAGGTTTAATTTTCAGTACGATTACCAAGACGCTAGAAGCTTTTTAAAATACGTTACATTTAAATGTATTTTGTTCCTGCACTAAAATCCAGTAAGCAATCTCGAGGACTAATCTCAGTTAAAACACAAATAAATAAGTTTCAGTTGATTCCATTTCACTATCATCATATGAATGGTTAAGCAATGAGACAACTGTCAACTGATTAAGGTTTTATTTATTTCTATAAATCTGCTGATAGACAGACTGCCTGAAAGAATATATGCAGAATGACTGAAGAATTGATCACTTGACTGAATGAATGCTGACTGAAGGACTTACCACTTGACTAAAAGAATGCTGACTGAAGAACTGACCACTTGACAGAATGAATGCTGACTGAAGAACTGACCACTTGACAGAATGAATGCTGACTGAAGAACTGACCACTTGACAGAATGAATGCTGACTGAAGAACTAATCACTTGACAGATTGATTTATTATTTGATGTGCTTCTTTTCAGCATAGGGTATGGCAGACAAAGAAGTAGCATATAACTAAACAATAAAAGTACCCAAATAGCTTCGTCTGCTGACTGGGTCACAGACGAACTCGACATCCAGGACCCGATGGTTGTGCTTGTCTGCAGCATCAGCGCTGAATACAATCTCGGGGTGACCGAGACAGTCTGGCACGCAGATTCTCTTATGTAGACATTCTTGTACATCACATTGTTACTTGGAGCAGATATTTAATAGAAATCTGGATGGTTGTACTCTGTAATTATCTATCTCTTTCTCTCTCTCTCTCTCTCTCTCTCTCTCTCTCTCTCTTAGTGCACTGCCTATTGGCATGTCCATGGAATTAACTCCACATAGCCTATTTATATCGGTTGCTTTTCTCTTTACATCAACATACGAATTAGTTATCGAATACTGTAGGCCTATACGAATACTAAAATATAATACAAGATTAGAAAGTTATGGACTACCTGATGAGGTCTTACAAGGACTTAAACTTGATAACTTACAACAATGATATGCTTAACCTCAGTACCACTACAATATTGTAATATAATAATACATTATATTGTGTTCTGTAGTTATATTGGCAGATAAATCTATTGAGTTGAGTGATACAGCTGATCTGTCAACCCACTGTAGGCTATGTAACATTGAGATCTTGCTCTATGATTTAATCGCCTGTGTTTCCTCTATTTGCTGTCTTGTACACCTCACTCACTATCGATCATCTGCATAACAATACTTCACTTCATTTTACTTTTCTATTCTAAAATATAAGTTTACTTCTATTTTTTATTTTTGGAAAAATACTTTACTTCTTTGGTTCATATTTCACTTTACCTGCACTGGTTCTATCCAGTCAATTCTTCATTCAACAGATCATGCAGCAGATACACTGTGCACTATATTGTCATGTAGAGTTGAGCCTAACAAATTGAAAACACATCTCTTCCCACAATACATTTTATCATCTTGCCTTACTGTTTTTTATCACCGGATCGGCACCGTCTAGGATCTTTTTCTTTCTCTTCAGTACATGTTATTTTTCAGATCGTTTGGGGTGAATCGATTTGTAGTGACATGTGATGTGGGACGTCCCTGACATCATCCTTGTATGAGGAAACGGACGTTAAAACTTTATTATTATTATTTTTTTAAATTTTAATTTTTTTACCCCGGTGTAAAGAACCTGGGGTTTGATAAAAACGATTCAAGCAATACGTGCTGAATCGCCGCCCGGCTACTCGAGGTCATCAATCGGCTTAAAAGAATTGTTGAAGCAGACTGCATGAAATCTTTGCAAAGTCATGGAAAGCCTCTGCCAAAGAAAAGAGGTCTCTCGCTTATCGCTGGTTTGCTCTGCAATAAGTCTGCCTATGCCATTAATAAAGTCAACTCCTTCGGGATTCATCGGGCCCATGGTTTCAATGGCCACCGGAACAACTTCATATCCTGAGGACAGATCACGGTATTTATCCAACTTCCTAGAGGCGGCATGAACAGCAGCTCCACCGGCTGTGACTGAAGTTGTATTCAGGTAGGAGTTTGCCATAGTGTCAATGACTGTGACGTCCCATACGGCACATTTACCGTTGCACCAGGGCACTAAAGTCATGCCGTCCGGACGCTTTCCGTCTGATCTGGACAACCCACTTGGTTCCTTAGAGGAAGGGATGCCTGCTCTTGAAAGTGCTCGCCATATTTAAATTGTGATGGCGAGACATTGTTATTATTATTATTATTATTATTATTATTATTGTTATTATTAGCAGGCTCATTGGCTGCCTGGTTAGCATGCCGATAACTTGTCCGGCTACAGTATAGGTTCAAGATTCAAACCCAAGCATCACTTTATCATTGACAAACTGTCGAGTCCGAAATCTGACGCTAAGTCCGGCTCTGGTTCTGTACACTTTTGGTTCTGTACACTTTTGGTTCTGTACACATTTGACTCTGTACACATTTGGTTCTGTACACATTTGGTTCTGTACACATTGGTTCTGTACACATTTGGTTCTGTACACATTTGGTTCTGTACACTTTTGGTTCTGTACATATTTGATTCTGTACACATTTGGTTCTGTACACATTTGGTTCTGTACACATTTGGTTCTGTACACATTTGGTTCTGTACACATTTGGTTCTGTACACATTTGGTTCTGTACACTTTTGGTTCTGTACACATTTAGTTCTGTACACTTTTGGTTCTGTACAGATTTGATTCTGTACACATTTAGTTCTGTACATGTCCGTAAGATATTCAACCGCGGATCAGTATGTGTGGGTTCAAATCCTGGGCTCGCCCGTCACCGACATCGCTTTCGAGAGAGGAAACTGACGTTAACATTAGCTTTTTTACAATAGAAGTAACAAAGCAGTAAATAAAAGAAGTCTATTTATTTCTCTATTCCTATACAACATTACAAAATGTGTATATGAAAAAATTACAACATTACAAAATGTGTAGGCCTATTTATGCATGGTTCCACTCAAAATACAATCTACGTAACTATCGCCACTCTATATAAGGTAACATAGAGAGTGAAATTTGAACACTAATTGAGAGAAATAAAGCCAGAGAAATATTAAAAACCATGACTAGAAGAATAACACGTAAGAGATAATAATAACCTCCGACAATTTCTATAGCGGTTCATGGTCGGTTTCCGATCTTCCAGACCGCTTTATAGGTTCCTGGCTGGTTAATATTAATCCTTTCCGTAGTTAGTCATTTAACTTTGCTATGTACAGCACCAATCGGCAGTTAGCTCCGATACAAGATTAACCTTTCCATGGGCCCAAGGGGATGAGATATTCATCATTACTTGACCTACCTGGGCTTTGAACCCAGGCCACTTGTATCGGAGGCGAACACCTCCCCTCTGATGATCTCTTTATGTTGGAAACGGTATTAACTGGTCAAAAAGAACATACTTTTGTAAATTAGTCATAGCAGGATTTGAGAATTAGGACAGGAAATTTACCCAGAGAGACAATTGTATAAGAGAATGGCAAGAGATGAAAAATTAGAGTTAAAAATTCTGAAGAAATCTATATAAACTCGCACATTTCAACTAATTAAAGACGCAATTGGACTCGATGAACCAGTTGAACTAACATCAACAATCTGGACCATTCATATCCCGACCCTAGTTAAACTAAAATTTACGGGAAGATGATGATGATACGTGAGGAACCTGGACGTTAAATCCTTATTGATTGATTGATAGATGATGATGAATGTCGACAGTTCTAGGCTATTGCACACATTATAAATGAATAATAGATGAAATAATACAACAAAATAGTTCAAATACACTGTACGTCGCAAAAGTGTGAATACACAGTTTCTCAGAGACTTAATAAGTGATGTATCAAATCAATAGAATATTAGTAAGTTTGTCTCAAAAATACGAAAAAAACTTTCATACAAAACACATAGAAAAATGCATATCAGCGACAATCAGATGCATATAAGTAAAAAATAATGATTGTTATGTACATGTAACATTTCTACAGCGTATATATATATATATATATATATATATATATATACTGTATATATATATATATATATATATATACACACACACACATATATATATATATATATATATATATATATATATATATAACATATTGTAACTTTTTTATATTGATCTTGAAGTAGTATTTATATATTTCTGAAGACATTTTGTATTTTGCAGTATTTTATATATATATATATATATATATATATATAAATTATATGTGTATATATATTATACAGTGTATAATATATATAAAATTTACATGTTTCACAAATAGAAAAGTTGTAGGCCTATATATAAATATTTACATGTAGGTAGGCCTACATAAACAACAGTACACATATTAGATCACATACAATGCTTATGCAAATATTAGAGTGGAAAATAAAAAAGAGAAATTTTAAAAATATCACAGCAAAGCAAAAAATATTATTACAGAAAATATCAACATAATACATAAAAATACTGCAAAATACAAAATGTCTTCAGAAATATATAAATACTACTTCAAGATCAATATAAAAAAGTTACAATATGTATCTGTTCAACACTGATTAATTAGATAACGAGTTCATTGCTCATATAATTTTAATAAATACTGCAACTTTTAAAATGAAAAATCAGCTATACAGGAGATTACGAGAGATCCTAACATTTATGAAAATGTACATTCAAAATAACACGAAATACAGAATAAGTAAAACTAATCTAAAAATGAGCAAATACAAATATTACCAACTACAAAAATGACACCAGAACAAGCAAGCAGATACTAGTCAGACAGAGAAAGATCTAGAAGATATGAATCAGATAGATAAGAATCAGGTAGATATGAATCGGGTAGAGATGAATCAGGTAGATATGAATCAGGTAGATATGAATCAGGTAGATATGAATCAGGTAGATATAAATCAGGTAGATATGAATCAGGTAGAGATGAATCAGGTAGAGATGAATCAGGCAGCGATGAATCAGGTAGAGATGAATCAGGCAGCGATGAATCAGGTAGAGATGAATTAGGTAGAGACGAATCAGGCAGTGATGAACCAGGCAGAGATGAATCAGGTAGAGTTGAAGAGATGAATGGGATGGAGTTGTTCAGTTGATGTAGTAGAAAGAGATTCATTGTCACGGCATCGTTATGATCAGCGCATAGATCACATAAAACACAATCAAGCACAACATCCAAAGTTACTTACTATGCACACAAAGCAGTTAGTTAAGCAGCTGCGATCATTTAAAACTAATAACACACCAACAGCTCTATGGTTAGAAAAAGTAGGATTCCATTTCCAGTCTCAACCTGTTCTCAGTCTAAATGCATGCAGAGAACAAACAAACTTATTAGATCAAGACTCCATCTACCGGTCCTCCGTTGAATTCATTTCTATTTGATTTCTACAACTCGTATCCCCCGTTGCATAGATTTCTGGGCTGAGTCAGACTTCATAGTAAAAAACGAATATCGTAATTACTGATATTAGGAACACATTAAACGTGTATAAAACTTCAAAGACTGATGTCTTCTCAATTGTTAGAGTTTTCATCAAGTTTCAGTACAAACTGCTATCAAGTGCCAGTGTGACAACATACTGACTGCTCTTACAGAACTGCACACATGACGTTGTGAATTTAGATTCTAAGCTTCTTGAGACTGTAGGCCTATTCAACTTGGCTCTGGTCTAGATACAACAGCATGACGTCATTTATACGTCACTGACAGCGTGACGTCATATTAAGATAACCCAGGAATGGACTAAACCCAGCAGGGCTGGTATATCCTCGTTCAGGCTGGTCTCACAGTAGACCTTAGTGGGTTTATTGCGTGAGTAACTAACCAGGTTGTTTCAGCTTTGTGACTTGCCCATACGAAGGAATCCACTAGCCCCAAATACTATGGCTCACTATGGCGTATATCCAAGCTGAGCACAATCGATAAACCATTGAGGTTCGACACCTGGGGACGTCTTACGTAGTATTCTCGCTAAGTTTTCTCAAAGTAAATATAGTTAAACAAAAAACCTAAATTACATAAAATTAGAATAAGAGAAAGGCCATTAATTTGCAAACTATTGAGCTTATAATAGTAAAAGTTGGAGTCTAAGTTCTCCATATATATAGTATTAGATTTATTATATTAGAGAATAAGAATTTTCTAAAGAAATAAAAAGAGAAATTAAAATGGAAGCACACACATTTTATCACATAAGTATGATAAATACAGGCTGGAGCTAGTGGCAAAGTCGGTAAGATATTCGACCGCGGATCAGTAGGTGCGAGGTTCAAATCCTGGACTCGCCCGTCACTTACATATCTTTCGAGCGAGGAAACTGACGTTAAGCTTTGCCAGCTTTTTTTAAATGTGTGTATAATTTGAATTACAGACACAACAGATTTAGACGTGCAGACTATGTAGCCTCTTCACCGGTCCAATTCTTACGACACTTGTAGTACAAGTAGAGAGTGGCTGTGGCATCCTCCACAGGACAGTGGTGCTTGTATATTTGGACTTCAAAACCTACAATAGTTATATATTTATTTAATCATTATATATTATATATATATATATATATATATATATATATATATATATATATATATGTATATATATATATATATATATATATATATATCTATATATATAGCTTTACCAGCTTTACAGTAACAAAATTTAAATCTTAAGGTAACACAACTTAAATCTTACAGTAACACACTTTAAATCTTAAGGTAACATAACTTAAATCTTAAAGTAACACTACAGCGACACAACTGCAGCCATGGATTTCATACCGAACGACATCATGGCCGCCTTCAGTGAGACCTGGTTGTACGATTTACAGTTGACTCTCTTCTTGAGAGCTGGGCAGTTGGCTGTATCAATAATCAGAGTCGTGTTATCAGGAACAAACCCAAGTGCAGCAAGATCCCCCGAACCACTGTGAACAATCAGGGTCTTCCCCTGTGCGATCAATCAAACAATCAAAATAAACTACTTGTGAAGAAAAGTTCAATGTCAAATAGAATTTTAGAGCAGTACTACATGAAATGCAATCTAACACAAGCCTCAGGAATATATTAAGAGAGTTAAATGACGTTAGATTAAAACTTAATGTTAATATACAAGTTTCTTCCCTGTACGCAAGTTTTCAACTGGGCCTCATACATGTATGGCAGAAAATATGATTTAACCGCATCTTTTGTCGAAAAACATCTACAAATATCTATTAATATGCATTTTGCTGGAACGTGTCGATCTTACATGGGGCTCGGATACTGTGACACTACGCTTTTTTAAAGACGCTATTGGTTGGGTACCACTCCAATTATCTGCTTAGAAAGTCTGATTGAAGACTTCAAGTAGAAATCAAATATCGTTTTAAAAGTTTTTGAAGTCACTGACATAGCCTTATGGCGAGGAACCGGACGTTAAATTCTTATTGATTGATTGATTGAAAAGCTATAATCAGTAGATCTCTCACCTTGATCTCTTCCCGCACAATGTCCCGAATGATCTGTATATCCAGCTGGCGTTCAGGAGGACCCGTGTTGAAATTGTGCCAGTTCTGAGGTGAGACCGGTCCGTGAGGTGCAGCATACAGGTCGTGTAACACCACTCCAGCCCCATCCAGTATCGCTATTCGAGCTGCAAAGAAACAAACACACTAGCAATACAATAAAAAGACCAAAAAACACCAATTTCTAATAAATCTGCATTTAAAAAATGCAACGAAGACATTGAGAGCCAGTTTTGCTCGTAGACATCATATCGGCCTCAGTGACTAATTTTATAATTCTTTTAGGTTTAATTTTTAGTATGAATACCAAGACGCTAGAAGCTTTTTAAAATACGTTACATTTAAATGTATTTTGTTCCTGCACTAAAATCCAGCAAGCAATCTTGAGGACTAATCTCAGTTAAAACACAAGTAAATAAGTTTCAGTTGATTCCATTTCACTATCACCTTACGAATGGTTAAGCAATGTGAGACAACTGTCAACACATTAAGGTTTTATTTATTTCTATAAATCTGCTGATAGACAGACTGCCTGAAAGAATATATGCAGAATGACTGAAGAATTGACCACTTGACTGAATGAATGCTGACTGAAGAATTGACCACTTGACTGAATGAATGCTGACTGAAGAATTGACCACTTGACAGATTGATTTATCATTTGATGTGCTTCTTTTCAGCATAGGGTATGGCAGACAAAGAAGTAGCATATAACTAAACAATAAAAGTACCCAAATAGCTTCGTCTGCTGACTGGGTCACAGACGAACTCGACATCCAGGACCCGATGGTTGTGCTTGTCTGCAGCATCAGCGCTGAATACAATCTCGGGGTGACCGAGACAGTCTGGCACGCAGCCGCAGTCGGGTAGCAGAGGGTGTTGAACTGATGGCACGTCACTCCCTCCTTCAGCATCATCAGCATGTCGCTTCCTCTGAACATAGAAATAACAACAACACTTAGATATTAACCACAGCAGTGCAACATGTGATCATAGAAATAACAACAACACTTGATATTAACCACATCAGTGTAAGAGAAGAACATAGAAACAACAACAACACTTAGATATTAACCACAGAAGTGCAACATGCGAACATAGAAACAACAACCACATTTTGATATTAACCACAGCAGTGCAACAGATAAAAATATAAACAACGACAACACTCAGTTTTAACCACAGCAGGCAACAGATAGCATCACATACAGTTACTGCCCTGCAATGTTAAGTAACAATAAGGAATGCAACATTTTGTATAATAATCAGATAACAATGAATTCTCAGCAGAAATATAGCTAAATACATAAAAGCAATGTTAATGGTAATTACAGTACACAAAGTGTTATAACAATTATCAGGCACTTGCACTGGCATACTTAACTGTAGCAGAATTTATTCTCCATGCAAGAGAGCAAACAGATTCATTCACATAATACAGCCCATTGAGAATTATAAAATCCGCAAACAGCTTGGATAGGCAACTCTATCTTTATATCTAATGCTAATGTAGGTGAATAAATAATATTCAAAGTCATTTTGAGAAAAATATCTCACTGTCTTTAGTTAAATTCTAACTGTTGGCATTTTCAAACCCATTCAGTGTTCATGTAGAAAGCAGATTTGAGTTTATAACCAAAGCAACTTATAGAACAGATCTAAATCAAAATTACCAAAAAAGCAGTTTAACTGCCTTATATACACAGTATCATATCAATACTTATTACAGATCTCATTCAAATGCTATAAACAAAATAAACAAAAGTGTAAATCTAGAAATAGAAAAGCTTGCAAAACATTAAAATAAAATTTAATAAATCTTTACACTTATCAATTATGAACTTCTTATATTCAATGACTTGTAATTCAACGACCAACACGTAAACCTCCATTCCAGTATTACCCTCCCTCGGACTGACTTCCCAGATTTTGGCTTGCCGTTTTGGACCCCAGACTCTGCTCATCGGATTGGACTTAGTACCATGGCGCTTAATGTTGCCATGGACGACAGTAGGACTCTAATTCTGTTGTCGTTGTTATAATCTACACAGAAATTACTTACCTCAGCAATGAATGACGGTGTAAGAGCCTTCGCCATCCTCTTCAAACAGCTCCTGATGCGGTGAGCAACAGCTCCCATCCTTCTTTTGAGTCTCAAGATCTCTAGCTCTTCCTTCAGTTTCTCTATCTTTTCCTCTGCTTGCTTTTGGAGTACATAGATGATCTGAGCCTGTTCACTCTTCTGCAGCTTCAGCATCTCTTCTATATGATCGCAGAAGGTCTGCTCCTGATCAGTGATCTCGGTCAAGTTCATCTTGCACAATTTCTTGATCTCTCTCAGCTGCTGTTTGTTTGTCAGAGCTAGCCGGTGCTCTCTGACCTGATCCAGCCATCTCTCAGACCAAATCATCTTTTCGTTCAGGTATTTTTGACAGAGAGAACGCCACATGACACTACTGTTTCCACGGATCTGAGCAGATGACGTTGGAGGCTTTAATCTGCCGTAGATCTCCTTGTCCCGCTCATAATGCAGCTGTAGCTCCTCACGCAAGACTGAAGTCTTAGGATTTAGACTTGGACCTCCTAAAATCCCTTGCATCATTGTAGTTGTAGTTTATATCAGTAACGTTATACTGCTGATGCAATTTATGCTGCTGATTATTTAATTAAATTTTAAACTACACTTTATTAAAATATAATTTTCAACTGGAAAGCAACATCAATTATATAGTACAATAATATCATGTGCCTGCATACAAATTCTTACAAGCCATTTATATTACGCATATGTCATAATGTAAACATTGTAAAAAATGGTAAATCTTCTGATGTAAACAGGCCTGATGAATCCCAGCCGCGCTGGGATTCGAATTTCAATGGTTCCATGGAAAATGGTCCAAATTGCCTAGCGGTTTAAACATGTAGTATTAAAAGTGATAGATATAACATAGTTGATCATTTCACAATAATGAGTGTTTACTTTCTTTTATTCAATGACATTATTATAGTGAATTATAGAAGGGTTGGATTTTTATTATTTCATTTCTTCCAAAAAGTAAATATTCTTAAATCAACACGGTCTTTCCGAGCATTCACCACAGCTGAAAAACTCCAATATTTCTGCGTATTGTAATAACTAAAATTAAAAGTAAAGTTTTATTTTCTTTTACTTTACTCTCAACATTCATTAATTTAAATCCTAAACGAAAAATAAACAAATCTGCAGTCATGGTAACCAAATCACGCGACGTTCCAGAACTCACAAAAAGTAAAAAATTTAAATGCATTAAAAATATAACATTAATTTTAAAACTTCCAATCCAATTATCTGATCTGGCTTAATTGTCTTTACTTCATATCTGCTTTAGATAAAATTGTTTTACTTAAAGATTAATTTCTAACATGAGGCTCTAAAGTACATTTTATTGTAGCAAACAACAGCAACAATTATAAAAATGATATAAAAATTAAGTAGATCTATGCAGACTGACAACTTCATGTGACAGCAAATTAAGTCAGAAAAAACCAGGTGTCAAATTATAATGGTTAGCAGATTATTGTGCTTCTCTCGGACCTACACCCAAAGATATTTAAACAGATATTTAAATGGTTTTTCTTTATTCTATGCCTACACCATAGCAATCCACAACAAATAAAGCTATATTTGATAGTTACAATCACATGTATTAAAATACTATTAAATATATAATATTATGTATTAAATATATGAGGCAAGTTCCTACCTTCATATGCGTCTCACGCAGACGAGCCAAAATCTGGTAGTCGGAGTGACCAATGTTGAACCCAAGGTCCGTCATTTCTCATGAATGAGAAAGGGTTATAATACGATTCTGCTATGAATTGTACAATTATAATTTAAATTTATAAGGAAGGGAGCGCTATGGTAAATTTAATGTGTTTTAATTTAAATCTGTAAGGTCAAAAATTAATTCTTGCATTAATTTTTAATGATTTTAATTTATTGACTCCATATAGCTTAACGAAGCAGTAGATCTTCCAGATAATAACAATAATAATAATAGTAATAATAATAATAATAATAATAACAAGTAGCATCGTAATATTAATATTAACGAAGTTCAATGGATTCAGGCTAGCCTGCCAATATGCTACGGAGGATTGGGTATACGCTCTGTCTCGTCGCTGGCTTATGTGAGCCACACAACTGCATTTGTGGTGTCTCAGTCAATGCGTTAGCCATTCACGGCCTGTCGTGCAAGCGTAGTGCCGGCAGAATCAGCAGACATCAGTTCATAAACGACTTGATCTGGCGCGCCCTGAGTCGAGCGAATATCCCAGCCATTAAAGAGCCCCTGAGATTGATCCGCACTGACGGTAAACGTCCAGACGGTGTCTCTCAAATACCATGGGCAGAGGGGAAGTGTGTTAGCTGGGACGTCACTGTTACGGACACTTTCTCAATTAGCAATCTCGGCCTTTCTTGCGCTGCTGCTGGTGCTGCAGCAGAGGCCGCAGCTAATAGGAAAACTCTGAAGTATGCCGAAATCTCTGGCAACTATATCTTTATGCCTATTGCCTTTGAGACCCTGGGGCCCATCAACTCTCTCGCATCAGACTTTATTGACGAAATGGGCAGGAGGACCAGCGCCATTACTGGTGATAAGCGCGAAATATCTTTTCTGTGGCAGCGACTGTCTATTGCTCTCCAACGATTCAATGCAGTCTGCTTCAGTGGCACTTTGGCTAAAGCAGCTTCCCAGAGTGCAGAGGAATTATTTTAATCGCTTTTTTTAAAAACTTTTAATTAAATAAAGTCTCTTTTAGCTTATTTTTTAGCCCAGGGCCCTTTACAGCCCAGGGCATTAAATTTTTATAATAATAATAATAACCTGGGGTTTTATCAAACCCCAGGTTCTTTACATAGGGGTAAAAGAAATTTTAAAAAATAAAATAATAATAATAATAAAATAATAATAATAATTCAAACCTGGGGTTCAGTCCACGCAGCCTCAGCCTCTGCTGCCGACTGGTGACAAGCGGGCACTGGGCCGCACTTCAGCACTAGGGTGATCGTCAACGGGTTGAACACAGCCCGTCTGAAAGACAAGAGATGCGTACTACGTCCCGGCCTCTCAATACCCCCCTCCTCCTCCTCGAGTGCGTCCATAGAGCCTGAGATAGATCCACAAGAGTTTTCTGGGCTGACCCTCAGCGAGAAAAAGATATAGTCGAGGCTAGAATGGCCTCTGCGTCCGAGGGGTCCCTCCCACTAGGGCCACAGCACCATGTTCAAGGGCTGAACCAGATGTTGGCCTCAGAGCAGGCGGAGAGGCAGAGCTCATGGGGTTTTACAAATCAGAGCCCTAATCAAGCGCAAACTTGATCCCATATATAATTATCTAAGAACAGCTATCCAGATTTCAGGGTTGTTGACTTCTAAATGCGGTTCTCCCAACAGAGTTCTCACAACTGCCTCATCAACGCCTGTTCAGTGGAATCACCGTCGTGGTGGATCGATAACAGATGAAGTGGGGACGGGCGCTGCTGGAGCCAAAAGCAGTGGATTCAGGGCAATGTCACCCACTGCTGCGATCAGCAACGTTTAACTTTCATTATAATAGTTAGCATAATTATTATCGCCAACTGAAGTATTTTTTATAATATTAATAATAATAATAATAAATATAACATAATAATAATAAATAGATGAATCAATGAATACATGGGAGCTAGCAAACGAGGGAACGAATAATTAGACGAATAAATATTTAATAAATAAACAAAATAGTACATCTTTCATCTTTCTAAAAATCAGTCAATCAATTATCTATCAATCAAGCATCCATCTATCAAATAGTTCATGAATATTTCGAGTCCAGTTCTTACCCGGGTTATATTATAAACGAAGGAGCAAACGAATAATAATAATAATAATAATAATTACACCTTGACGACGAATCTATCAGAATAGCAGTTGGCCTTCGTCTCGGCACCAAGCTTTGTGAAATTCACCAATGTGTGTGCGGTAGTCTGGTAGATCCTAAAGGTCATCATGGACTTTCCTGCCGCAAGAGCGCTGGCAGATCGAGCAGGCACCACAACATAAATCACATAATTTGGCAAGCCCTGATTAAGGCCAATATACCCTCCAAATTAGAACCGACTGAAATTTCTGGATCAGATGGCGAAAGACCAGATGGTCTTACTCTGATCCCGTGGAAAGGTGGCAAATCTCTGCTTTGGGATGTTACAGTAACAGATACCGTAGCTAAGTCTTATTTAAACGTGTCTTCGGTGTCAGCTGGTGGAGCTGCTGAACTAGCCGCCGACAGAAAAATAAGCAAATATCATGAATTGTCTCGTAGCTATTGTTTCATACCACTTGCTCTCGAGACTTTAGGTCCTATGAATAAGGAAGGAAGCGAATTTATTTCTTCATTGGGTCATCATTTATCCGCCGCTACAGGAGATAAGCGCGAAACCAGCTTCTTGAGACAGAGACTCTCAATCTGCCTACAGAGATATAATTCCATCTGTGTAAGGGGGACCTTTAGTGCAAATCGGACAGATAGCTATGTTACAACTGAAAACACTCTTGCATCTGATTATCTAATTCGTTCTACTTCTCTCTCCAACAGCTTGGCTCACACTCAGAATTTAATTTCACCCCGCCATTCTTCAACAGTCTACCCACATGCACAGCTCCGTTCGGAATATCATCATCATGGTCAGACTGATAATGAAGTTCTTCATGCACATCAACTAGTTTCTGAAGATCTTCATGAACTTCAACCCGAACTTACGGCACCTGCCATAGGTCTTGAAAAGGCTGATGCAACGGAAGAAAGAAATGTGATTAAGAGAGTTTTGTCTACTAGTCCATCTGCAGACGTTTCTCCTCCTCCTCAATCTGCGCTATTCAAATATGACGCTCACAACCCTTACAAGACCTCTGACTTCACTTCCACCCCAACTGTGACTGCTATCTACAAAGAGAGCTCCTTAGGTTTGTTGGAGAGTGACTCAGAGGCTATTCAGTCAGTGCGCCGAGGTTATAAGCCCATCTCACTGCGCCGCCTCGAACAGGGAGTCCTGGGCTACAGCCTCAGGGAGCGTTTCTCCGCCGCCTCTCAGCCCTGTCCTCCACGGCGCACCAACGCCGTATCCCCTAGATGCTCGAAGGCCGAGACCCTCATGGGTGCCTCCAGGGATGGTAGGAATAAATTCCCTTCGAGTAGGAAGAGGCAGGTATCGAGGCTGACATTGATCGATCCTCGGAGAAATTTAAGCAGTCAGCCTGTCGAAGGGCTTGAAGAGTCAGAGAGTGTGGTAAAGAGAATGAATGAAATTTTCTCGTACCGAACGTGGGTCGCTACACATCACAACGACCAGAGGCGCGTTAAAACAGTGAAGGCTAAGAACTACGGGACTCACGAGAGGACAATGGAACAGAGGCCCGACGAATGCGGTGGCTCCTCTGGTACTCAGGCTGACTACCCCTCCTCACCCAGCCATATGTCCAGATCTCCTTGCAATCAGCGGCATGCCCCGTCCAATCCCAGTCACGCTTCCCCTCGACATTCCCTGCAGAGTTTATCACGGAATACGACAGGGGAGGCAGGGAGAAGGGCGCTGGGGCCTATGTCTGAACATGCAGAATCCGCTAATGGAATCGTGGAAAGGATTTATAGCGTTGCGGAAAGCGAGCCCGGTGAGTTGCAGGACACTGAATTGGAAGAGTTGAATGAACAAATTACTGGTGAACAGTTGAACCTCGACAATGAGATCACTGACGTGTTAGGTGACGGTCGCGATGTGGTTCAGGAACACTATGTGGACGCTGTTAGTCCTGACGTAACCAGAAGCATGGAAAACACCTCCATCAGTCTACCCAGAATTAATCTTAGACCTGCCATTTCAGCACCTATGCAGAATCGAAGTCCCAACCCATCTGTGGCTTCATCTGTTCTAACCCAAAATAAAAGCCAAATCCAAACAGGTTCCCGACCCCCAAAAACTCAAATCAAATCGGGGGTTCAGTCCACACAGCCTCAGCCTCGGGAGCCGCCTGGTGACAAGAGTGCGCTGGGGCAGCACGTGAGCACTAGGATGATCGTCAACGGGTTGAACACAGCCCGTCTAAAAGAGAAGAGATGCGTCCTACGTCCTTGCCTCTCAATACCCCCCTCCTCCTCCTGGAGTGCGTCTATAGAGCCTGAGATAGGTCCACAAGAGTTTTCTGCGCTGACAATCAGCGAGAAAAATAAGAAACTCAAGGCTAGAATGGCCTCTGTCTCCCAGGGGTCCCTCTCACCAGGGCCACAGCACCAGGGTCAAAGGCTGAACCAGATGTGTTGGCCTCAGGGCAGGCGGAGAGGCAGAGCTCATCGGGTTTTACAAATCAGAGCTCAAATCAAGCGGATACTCGGTCCCAAAATTCTCTAGGAACATCTATTCAGATTTCAGGGTCGATGACTTCTAAAAGCGGTTCTCCCAGCAGAGTTCTCACAACTGCCTCATCAACGCCTGTTCAGGGGAGTCACCGTCGTGGTGGATTGATAACAGATGAAGTGGAGACGGGCACTGTTGGAGCCAAAAGTTGTGGATTCAGGGCAATGTCACCCGCTGCTGCGACCAGCAACGTTTAATAATAATAATAATGATAATAATAATAATAATAATAATAATAATAATAATAATACTAATAATATTAATAATAATAATAACAATAATAATAATAATAATACTAATCATAAGCCTCACATGTGCCCCTGCGGTCATGAAGTCGACGCTTTAGGTCTCCACGGCCGATTGATGACCTCGAGTAGCCTGGCGGCGATTCAGTTCGTATTGCTTGAATCGTTTTTATCAAACCCCAGGTTCTTAACACCGGGTTAAAAAAATAACAATAATAATTAATAATATTAATGATAACAACAATTAGAGTGCTACTGTCATCAATGACAACATCGAGCACTATTGAGACGAAATCAAGCCGGCGAGCAAAAAGAAGGTCCAAAACGGTGCAAATTCCAAAATCCAGATAATCAGTCCAAAGTGATTTAATAGTAATAACAACAACTACAATTAGAGAGCTAAGTCATCAATGAGAACATATATCACTATTGAGTCAAAATCAAGCCGGCGAGAAAAATGAAAGGTCCAAAAACGGGGCAAATGCAAAAATTTAGAAAATCAGTCCAACGTAAAGTGATACACTCTTTAATCTTTAGCCAGTGCAAAGACTTTAAAATATTCACTGGACAGGTTATACGGAAACGGTCTAAATTTAATAACTGTTTAAACATATGGCATTAAAACTTATAGATATCAACATAGTTGATCATTAACTATAATGATTGTTTACTTTTTATGAAATAGTCGTACAAGAAGGAAGCAAAAAGTAAGTTATATGGAATTTCGTCATTGTGTCACTGGTAACCCTGCTGGTAACCTTGACATTGTCAAATGTAAATAAACATTTGATTCTCTCTTATATTAGGAATAATAACAGAAATGAGAACATAACATAACACTTAGAGTACTATAGTCATCAATGACGACATCGAGCACTATTGAGACAAAATCAAGCCGGCGAGCAAAAATATGGTCCCAAACCGATGCTAATTCCAAAATCCAGAAAACAGCCTAGAGATAATATAAAGGGAATTAAAGAAAAGGTTTAAGCGCTTATCGCAACTCATGGACACTGAAAGGAAAAGAGAGTTGGAAAAGACAGGTCTTCAATTGCCTATAGAACTGCTCATAGCAAAGCAAAGAACGATGTGATTCAAACGAAGACTTCCTAAGATTGGATGGAAGAGAATCCACATCTGCAGTGCAGCGTGCTGGAAAGAACAATTAGATCGCTTAAAACTAAGCTTATAACTTAACTTGATTAGGCCTATTATCTCAAGAAGCTCAGAATCTAACATCGCGACGTCATGTGTGCTGTTCTGTAAGAGCAGTGGGTGTGTTGTCACACTGGGCGCTTGATAACAATTTGATACTGAAACTTGATGGAAAAGCAATCTATTGGGAAAACACTACCCTTGTAAGTTTTTATCCACATTTTAAATATGTTCCTGATAATACTTGAATTTTATTAAAATATTCTAGGATACTATAAAATTATATATATGTATATATATATATATATATATATATATATATATATATATATACATATGTATATATATATACATATATATATATATATATGTAATTATAAATATATATAGATATACATAATTATAAAATCTATATATAAATATTGTAGGCATTAAGTCCACAGGCATCACTGCCTGTGGAGGACACACCTGCCATCCTCTTCTTCTATTTGAAGGGTCTCAACAACTGGATCGGTGAAGAAACCTCCTAGTCTGCACATATGTTTGAACCTGTGCTATTTCTCTATGTCCAGGAGGTCCTACACTTGAGTATTGTGCTTGTTGTTATTTGTTTCTATTTGTTTAGGCTATTCTGGGGTTTTCTATTTTTTCTGGCACTCTAATATTAGAGAACCAGAAAAATTGAGAAATGTTCTTATAATATTTATTGTAAGAACAGTTCTATGGTAAAACCAAAGTAAACTAAGAATTCTAAGTTTATGATGAATTTGAGCTCTACCTCGTCTATTACAACTACTGAGCTAAATATGTTGAAAATGGCCTTAGCTTTTTGCTGTGATATTTATATGACATATGCTGCAGATTTTTTTGTTAAAACATGTTTACTTTGAGAGAACTTAGCGAGAATACTACCTAAGACGTCCCCAGGTGTCGAACCTCAATGGTTTGTCGATTGTGCTCAGCTTGGATATACGCCATAGTGACCCATAGTCTTTGAGGCTAGTGGATTCCTTCATGTGGGCAAGTCACAAAGCTGAAACAACCTGGTTAGTAACTCACTAAATAAACCCACTAAGGTCTACTGTGGGACCACCGTGAACGAAGAAGTGATATGCCAGCCCTGCTGCGTTCAGTCCATTCCTGGTTTATCTTGATATGACGTCATGCTGTCACAGTGACTATGAATGACGTCATGCTGCTGTATCTAGACCAGAGCCAAGTTGAATAGGCCTACAGTCTCAAGAAGCTTAGAATCTATATTCTTTAACTGTGATATTTAAAAAATACATTTTGCCTACATTTTAGGATATTTATTTTTTGTCGCTGTGTATTAATCCCTTGCTGTTTTTTGTTATTTTAAAGTAGCAGAATTTTTTAGAATTAAATGAGCAAGGAACTCTTTAGCCAATCAACGATAGATATATATGAGAAATGTTAGTTTTTTTATATTCTGATCTTGCTATAGTATTTATATATTTCTGAAGACGTTTTGTATTTTGTAGTATTTTTACATATTATGTTGGAATTTATTGTAATAGCGTTTTTTTCTGGCTGTGATATTTTTGGTATTTCTCTTTTTTACTTTCTAATCTAATTTTTGCATAAACATTGTGTGTATTTGTATGTGTATACATATATGTATATATATATATATACATACATATATATATATATATATATATATATATATATATATATACAGTTATTTATGTTTGTAATTTTTTAATACATGGCTGTGATATTTTTGGAATTTCTCATTTTTAGTTTCCAATCACATTTTTGCATAAACATTGTATTTTACATAGCCCTACAACGTTTCTCTTTGTAAAACATGTATATTCTATATATATATATATATATATATATATGTATATATATATACATGTTTAATATATTTTACATAGATATATATATATGTATAGAAAAAAAGAGGCAGGGGCAGGCCCAGATTAGGTATGTTAGATAATTTAAAGACCCATTTATTTATAGAAATGAAGCGGAAAGCGGAAGACAGAGAAGAGTGGAGGCATTATAAACCATGGACCTGCCAGTAGGCAGTGCACTAAGAGAGAGAATTTTTTACAAGTATATAATATTTTAAGTATTTGCTACTAATAGTGCATTTATATATATATATATATATATATATATATATATATATATATATATATCTTTATACGAAAGTTTCTGTGTATTTTTTTAGACAAACCATTAAGTATTCTATTGCTATATCATTTATAAAGTCTCTGAGAAACTGTTTGTTCACACTTCAACGCTGTACAGTGTATTTGAACTGTTTTGTTGTATTATTTCATCTGTTAATCATTTAGAATGAGTGCCATAGCCTCCATATCACCTTATATAAAGATTAGATCGCTTAGAACTAAGCTTAGATAGCTTAGAGCGTGAAGGCAAGCTGGGTCTCACAAGAGTAATTAATTTAGAAGACCGAGTAACATCACTTTAATATATATGCAATCACATTACTCTTAGTTAGGATTAGAGTTTGTCACTGGAAGAAATGGACAGTCTTAATTGACTTATTGCAGTCTTTAATCTGACTCACTTGTTCTAGTTTAAAATCTTTGCTAGACTGCCCGCTTAGGGTATCATAGGCAGGTGGAAACACAAGCGATTCAAAATGCTGTCATATAGGTGTTTATAGTTAAATGTCATTTCTACAAATACTTCTTTTATTTAATTTAGAAGCTCTCAGTTGAAGTGTGAATTGAAGCAGAGTCATTTCAGCTGGCGCCATTCCTTTAAATCATTTGGTTTTCTTTGTATAATATAGACTGACAGACAAAATGATGTTTTGGGAGAACTTAGCGAGAATACTACAGCTTACGTCCCCAGGTGTCGAACCGTAATGGCTTGTCGATTGTGTTCTGCTTGGATATACGCCATAGTGATCCATAGTCTTTGAGGCTAGTAGATTCCTTCATGTGGGCAAGTCACAAAGCAGAAACAACCTGGCTAGTCGGGTGAAGTAAACCCACTAAGGTCTACTGTAGACAAGCATGAACGAGGATATATCAGCCCTGCTGCCTTCAGTCCATTCCTGGTTTATCTTGATATGACGTCATGCTGTCACAGTGACTATGAATGACGTCATGCTGCTGTATCTAGACCTGGGCCTAGTTGAATAGACCTACTGTCTCAAGAAGCTTAGAATCTAACATCACCACGTCATGTCTGCAGTTCTGTAAGAGCAGTCAGTGTGTCACACTGGGGACTTGATAACAATTTGGCACTGAAACTTGATGGCAACTCTAAGAATTGGAAACAGCAGCCTTGTAAGTTTTTATCCACATTTTTAATATTTTCCTGATAATAGTTGAATTTTATCACAATAGGACACTATATCTATATATGTATAATTATAAATATATATAGATATATATCTATACATAATTATAAAATCTATATATGATATTGTAGGCATTAAAGTTCAAAGACATCACTGCCTGTGAAGGACGCAACTGCCACTCTCTTCTATTAGAAGGGTCTCAACAACTGGACCGGTGAAGAAGCCTCCTAGTCTGCATGTAGGTTTAAACCTGCGTTGTGTCTCTATGTCCAGTAGGTCCTACGCTTGAGTATTATGCTTATTGTTATTTGTTTCTATTTGATTAGGCTATTCTGGGATTCTCTATTTTTTCTGGTTCTCTAATATTGTAAGAACATTTCCATGGTAAAACCAAAGTAAACTAAGAATTCTAAGTTTCTGAAGAATTTAAGCTCTCCCTCTTGTATTACAACTGCTAAACTAAATACTTTGCTAAATAGCCTTTGCTCTTTGCAATGATTTTTATATCATATGCTGTTTTTTTTTGTTAAAATATATTTACTTTGAGAGAACTTGGCAAGAATACTACGTAAGACGTCCCCAGGTGTCGAACCTTAATGGTTTGTCGATTGTGTTCAGCTTGGATATACGCCATAGTGATCCAGAGCCTTTGAGGCTAGTGGATTCCTTCATATGGGCAAGTCACAAAGCTGAAACAACCTGGTTGGTTACTCACGCAATAAACCCACTAAGGTCTACTGTGAGACCAGCATGAACGAGGATATACCAGACCTGCGGGGTTCAGTCCATTCCTGGTTTATCTTGATGTAACGTCATACTGTCACAGTGACCTATGAATGACGTCATACTGGTGTATCTAGATCTGGGCCAAGTTGAATAGGCCTACTGTCTCACGAAGCTTAGAATCTAAATGCACGACGTCGTGTTGGCAGTACTGTAAGAGCAGTCAGTGTGTCACACTGGGGACTTGATAACAATTTGGCACTGAAACTTGATGGAAACTCCTTACAATTGAGAAGACATCACCTTTTTAAAGTTTTTATCTACATGTTTAATGTGTTCCTGATAATAGTATTTACGATATTCGTTTAATACTTTGAAGTCTGACTCGACCCAGAAATCTATGCAACGGATACGAGTCGTAGAAAACAAATAGAATTGAATTCAATGGGGAACCTGTAGATGGTGTCTTGATCAAATAAGTTTATTTGTTCTCTGCATGCATATAGACTGAGAACAGGTTTTTTACTGGGAATGGAATCCTTTTTTAAGCATAGAGCTGTTGCTGTGTTATTAGTTTTAAATGATCGCAGCTGCTAAACTAACTGTTTTATGTATCCTAGCTCTGAATGATGTTTTTGATTGTGTTTCATGTGATGTTAATCTCTTGCGCTGCTCGTAGAATAAGTTTCACTAAAGGCAGCATTGATGTCATTTGATATGAAACTCTTGGTTGCAGTTGTGTTAATTTATGATTTTTAGTTTATTACTATAATTTTATTACAATTTTGTTGTTATTATTATAACTGTTGTAGGCATTAAAGTTCAGATTTACAGACATCACTGTCCATTGGAGGACGCTGCAGCCACTCTATTCCTCTTCTACAAGTGTCGCTACAGCTGTACCGGTGAAGAATCCCCCTCCTAGTCTGACCGTAAGTCTAATCTTTGTTGTGTCTCTATGTACAGTACATGTCATAAGTATGTTGTTGTTAGTCTAATTGTTAATTTTTTTATTTAATTTTTTTAGTCGTTTCCGGTTCTCTAATATCGTAAATACTTTCCTTTGGCAAATTATCCAAGTAAGCTAGAATTTTAACTTCTTTGCTTTATACTACAGTAGGAGTAATTAGCAGTGTCTATTATAGGTTTTTTGTTGAAATATGTTTATTTTTTGAGAGAACTTAGCGAGAATACTAGGTAAGACGTCCCCAGGTGTCGAACCTCAATGGTTTTTCGATTGTGCTCAGCTTGGATATACGCCATAGTGATCCAGAGCCTTTGAGGCTAGTGGATTCTTTCATATGGGCAAGTCACAAAGCTGAAACAACCTGGTTAGTTACTAACGAAATAAACCCACTAAGGTCTACTGTGAGCCCAGCATGAACGAGGAAGTGATAGTTCAGACCCTGCTGCGTTCAGTCCATTCCTGGTTTATATTGATGTGACGTCATGATGACACAGTGACCTATGAATGACGTCATTCTGTTGCATCTAGACCTGGGCCAAGTTGAATATTTTCTAAAGAAGCTTAGAGCCTAAGTTCATAACTTCATGTCTCCCAGTTCTGTAAGAGCTGTCTGTGTGTAAAATTTGGTAGGTCTATTTTAATACTTAGTAAAGCATCTAACAATTTGGACACAAGCAGCTATTGCATGCCCTTGCTTAGACACAACGCATTTCTATATGTCTCTGATTTGTAATCCAATCTCTTTTATTGTATATCGATTTTGTGAAGTGCACCTAGTTGGAAGAGTATCTGGTTTACACAAAAAATTGAAACCCGCAGTCAGCTGATAAATTAATTGTTTTTACACATTTCGACACTTTGTGCTGTTTTTGATTGTGTTTTAAATATTACTCTCAGGTGCTGCTCACATCGATGCTGTGTACAGCCGATGATGCAACATCTGTCTCTACTGCACCGACTGAGTAATTCTATTTAATTCATATCTGCCTGATTCGTCTATATCTGATTCAATGAGTCATCGTTGAGTCATCACCGTTCAACAACAACAACAACAATTAGAGTGCTACAATCATCAATGACAACATCGAGCACTATTGAGTCAAATCAAGCCGGCGAGCAAAAGAAGGTCCCAAACACGGCGCAAATTCCAAAATCCAGAGAATCAGTCCAAAGTAAAGGGAATTAAAGAAAAGGACAGACAGTTTATCGCTTCATCTCTACCATTCATTTTGATGTCTCACTTTATTTTTTTGACTCTATGGTCGAGAAAATAAAATCCTGCTATTCGTACTGCATAGGGTAGCATCTTCTAACAGTTGATATATTACAGTCCTTTACAGAGTTTGTATATTATTGTAATATTTACGTGCAATGTTTTGGTGTTCGAATGTATTTTTAAATAGCGTACTATCTGTGATATTTTTGCAGTTATTTACTGAGATTAGTATTCAGTGGTAAACTGCGGACAACTTAAACTACGGTCAAGAATAGGTGTAAAAAGTATAAACTTAGTGTTGCTGATTTTAACTTTGATACAGTATTATACTTTGATGTAAAAGTCGCAGTTGCAATGAATTTACGAATAAAGCACAAGCAGTATAGTCTCTTTAATATATTGATGGTAATAATTTGGTGTATCGATATATTGATAGTAAAACTGGGATATGTCTCCTTAATTGTTTTCTTTGGCAATGTGATTTAGGCTAACTTTTCTCTCATCATTGTTCACTATATTGATGCACTTGTTTTCAGTTTTTCGTATATATATGACGCTATGGAATATATACTATGGACTGATTAATTTTTTGTATTTTCGAATTTGCACCCGTTTTTGGACCTTTTTGTTCGCCGGTTTGATTTTGTCTCAATAGTGCTCGATGTTGTCATTGATGACTGTAGCACTCTAATTGCATTGTAGTTATTATTATTATAAAAATAATTAACTATAGTTTATTTATAATTGAAGTAAAAGGATTTAATGGAAGTACTGAATGCTCGTGTTATGCTGGAATTAGTCTAAAAAAAGTGTCAAACCTCGCTTGTTTCAAACCTGAATGTCTCAGTAGCGTAGGGGTAACTTCCGGTTTCTCAATCATATATCTGAGACGTCGAAATTTAGGCCTATGATTAAAAAAGAGAATAATTAAATTAATCATGGACTAGTTTTCAATCTACATTTTCGGAGATATATGTATAAATTTTTATATATTTAATTTATTACATAAACAAAATATATATTTAGAGTAATAATTAAGTAATTCTTTATTCTAGGGTAACTATATAGGCCTATGCCCGCCTATATATATGTAGCTTAGGCCTAAATAGAATGCGTTTAGTCAACATGAGTTACATGAATGTACTTCTAAGATTTAAATCAGTAAGCTATTCTAGGCTGAGAACTTGGTGAGCTTAAACAGTCAGAAGAACAAGATATCAACTATCAAACTGTGGTGGTTGATAGATTGTGCCTCACTCGGATCTACATCATAGTAATCAATTACATACAAAAACTATTCTTTCCTTCATCCCACGCAGCCGAGGCAACATCTCGAAGGCGTAAGTGAATAATCCGGAACTCAAAGTCCGTCATTCCTCATGAATGAGGAAACTTTACGGTTGTTCAATGTCTTCGTCCAATCATAATTTTAATGTCTAAAACACTTCAAACACAGTTGTTAAAACTTAAAAGAGCTCTAAAAGAGTACAGCTCTCTTAAAAGAGCACAGTGGTACGCCGGTAAGGAATACAATATTAGAAATTAATTGCTAGAAACGTTAATTGTAGGCTCTGATTGAGATTGGTTGCATAATAATTTCCTTGCAAGAAGAAAACACAAAGTAAATTACGAAGACTTCAACAGTGGATCCAGTGGTAACACTGATGGTAACCTTGACATTGCAGAATGTAAACAAACGTTATATTACAATATTACAGATAATAAGAAACGAAACTAATCAGTAAATCATCATCTAGTCATCTAGATAGCGATTAGGTCATAGTTTATATTCTTATAGAAATAGTTAGCGATAAACCCCTCACCCCACCCCTAACCACTACTTTATTTTATTTTTTATTAGTTATTTTGCTCTGCTTATATGTAGATTATAAGTTCAACTTTGTATGCATTATGAACTATGAACTGATACTAGCTTTAGTAAGAACTGTAAGTATTATAATTATCATGGTAGTCAGCTAGATAAGATACCCTGTATCTTCACTGACGACCAATTTTTCTCGCGATAGATGTAGGAATTGCTGTTGAGGCATTATTTGTGGCTTATGCATTTTTAGTGTCTTTGCTGAAAATGAACATATTATCTATCTATCTAACTTTAACTTCAACACGAGCCGTACAGTATGAACTAAATGTAATCATAACATTTTAATAATAAAAATTCGATGTAAATTTTCTTCTACACGTTGAAGTATGCAGAGATTGTTGAAATTTTTAGCTAAACTAGCAGACATAGCAGTTTGAAATCTTTAATAAATCAAAACACTTCCTGACCTAATCACAACCCTAATTCTACTATATCTATATAATTAAGTGAAAAATTACTAGTAGTAAAACTCATATTAACACTGGAAGGTGTAGAGCAAATTTATGGAAAATTAGAGATTACTTTAGAAATTTAGAATTCTTCTAAATATATATAGATGTATATATACATATATATCTATATATATATATCTATATATATATATATATATATATATATATATATATATATATATCATCCCTATATCATCTATATATATATATATATATATATATATATATATATATATATATATCCCTATATCCCTATATTATCGCAAAGATTATCACAATGATTACACAACTAGTGTCGCGATCCACAGTTTCGAATAGACCTTATCCATTCCTCTCTGTCTCACACCATATCATCTGTCAATCCCCTATAATCACTTCCATTTTAAAAATAAACTCTCTTTATATCTCTTTAATGATATTTTAAAATAATATTTAATTTTTTTAGATTCTATCAGTAGTTTGACCAATGAGGTTCGTTGAATTAGGCAGTATCTAAAGTGTTACTTTACACTTTGATATTACTAGTATAGATTTCTGTGAGATAGGTTTTGGAATTTCAAAAAATTCGGTAATTTGGCAATAGTTTTTCAGTATGGGGAGAAAGGCAATCCTTGCGACATGCTCTCTCAATCAATGGGCAATGGATTTTGAGGGAAATTTAAACAGGATATTGAAGAGTAAGCATTTTAATCCTTCTATTTGATTAACATATATTTTAATTGTACAAATATAGTATAAAAAAGCAATACAATATGCAAATTTCTAATATAATATATATCCAAGTATTTTCTGTATATTTAAATAGGTTTAAATATATAAATATATATTAAATTATTAAAAAATATTTAACAAATTTAAATTAATAAATTTGACTGATTTCATTATCTTTAAATATATATTCATTTATTTAAACAAATTTAAAGATGTAATTGTAACTGATTCATGTATGATTTTTGTATAGTGGAGGATATTACTTACCATTTTATACAGTTAATACACTCATTAAATCCTTTGAGAACGTTGCCATCCTTTAGAAATTTGTATTGCTTTGGTATGCATATTTTATACTCGTTGTGTAATTGTATTAATATAGTATATCTGTATTTTCTCTTTAAGCTTAGAAAAATTTAAACTAGAACTACGTGTATCTTCTGGTTAAGTCGAAGACTTAAAGTAGGATGAACTGAGCTTAGTACATGGTTAATTTATGTTGTCGCTGGGTGGTGTGACGTGATTTGTCTCTATTCTTTTAAATGTACTATTGCATATCTGTGTGTTTGGTATCTCTGCATATAGCTCTTCTTGTATCTCTTTGTGTATGTTCATCCATTCGTCTATATGCTTCTGCTGTTTGAATCTTTTTTAATATCTCTTATCCCATCTTGTTACTTCATCCATTTTAAGCTTTCTTTCTTAATACCTCTTCTTGTATTTGTTCTTGCGATGTGTGCTGTGGGGACGTTACTGACATCATCCCTGGATGAGGAGACGGACGTTAAACCTTTATTATTATTATTATTATAATTTGTTCGTGTGAATATGCTTACACCCTGGGTATGACTTCTCATATATACATGTAGATCTATTTAGGTCGCTGTGACCATATTTTTGTAGACCTTTATAATCAGGCACCCAAACCTCACACTAACAGCTCATAGTTCATAGTCTGAGTCTAAAGAATCTCAAAGCTTTGCATGGAAGCTTAGTCTTAAATTTTTTGTCTCCTTATTTTATATCTCTTTCGTGACAAATAGCACAATTTCTATGTTAACTTATTTTGCAGGTATTGCAATCGCCAAGTCAAAGGGAGCGACGTATCGTCTAGGTCCTGAATTAGAAATAAGGTATAAAAAAGCTGGTAAGGCTAATACTAATGTCAGTTTCCTCAACAGAAAGCGATGTCAGTTATGAGCCCAGGATTTAAACCCCGCACATATGGATCCGTGGTTGGGTATCTTACCGAGTATCTTACTGTACATAAATCAGTCGGTTGAGGGTTACGGTATTTTGTTCATTTCATTTGCAGCGTTTGTAAATAATTTACGTAGAAACTTGAGTTTTAAGAGCTGCCTAGTGCTTATGATAAAATTCAACATAAAGGTTTTACTCAAATTGCCTTATTCTTTATAATGACAGGCTACAATTTTTTAAAGTAAAATATTAAAACTCATTTAATCTATCCATTCTATTTTTGTTAATTTTGTATTGAGTTTTTAATGGTATTGTTAGTTATGCACTATTTTTCAAGGTATTTACTTGAATATCACGTTGGTCGCCTAAGAATATACATTAGAAATGTCTGCGTGCTTTTAAATTGTTTGCTAAATTTACAGGTCTGCATAATACTGTTCGATACAACTTAAGTATTAGATAAAACTATTAGACTATACAATTAAATTGTTAACTATTAGATACAACTTAAATTATCTGACAGAAAGTCATCGTAAATATTTGAAATACTAATTGGTTTAATCATTCTAAGATGTGATGAGACCATCTCGTTTCAGTTCTTAATTATTTCTCAATACTGTAGCGTCTCGGAGCCGCTAACAGGTGAATTCCATGCTCATTGTTTTCCGATACATACCTAAAATATACAACTTTTCTTGCATATGTTTATCTTTATTAATATTTTTATTTAGTTTTTATTTTATAGTTTCTATTTTTATTTACTTATTGTTTGTTTTATATTTATTTAAATTAAATATTTGAGTATGATAGACAACTATAACAAATATACTCATATTTAATTAAATATGAGTATATTTGTATTATTTTGTCACAGCGGGTATGGATGCGCCGATCATTTCCTAGAGGGCGACACTCTGCTGCACTCATTCCAAGTTCTTGCTGAGCTTCTCACGTCACCCGTCTGCACCGATATCATCTGTGACGTCGGCATGTGAGTCCATCTCCATTCTGTCTGTCCGTCAAGTTTACAGTTTAAATGAATTTGGGACTAAAGTACTGTTAGGCTTTAAGTAGAAGTAGTCTGAAGTACCTAGTCATAAATTTTTAATTTTCACTCGTCTTTTTCTGTCACTATTAATTACAGTAGTCTTAAATCTTATTTAGTCTTAAATTTTAGGTAGTCTTATCTAAGTAGCCTTGGTCTTAAATCTTAGACTACTCTTATGTAGTCTTTGGTCTTAAATCTTAGGTGGTCTTGTCTTAACTATTCTTGGTCTTAAATTTTAGGTAGTCTTATCTTAAATAGTCTTAAATATTACGTTGTCATAAACCTTAATTAGTCTAAAATTTAAGTGGTTCTAATTTTAAGTCTGAACCTTAAATATGCAGGATAACTTCTACTTATTTTTCTTTGAAAAATCTTCAGTGTGAGACAGTGGTATAGTCTTTTAACCTTTGTGTAGATGTGTCCTTGGACTTTACAATTCTTCTTATAGTGGCATTAAAATATATAATATATTTTAACTTTACTTAATAATTTGAGTTTTTTATAGACTGAATCTTACTTTTCCTACTCCTAGACGAATCTAAAAGCTTGGCTTGCCCTTGGTATTTGTTTCTGTTTTATCATTTGTTGAGACATAACCATTTCAATTATTTTCTGTAATGCATTTTAGTTTTATTTATTTATTTCTGCTTGATTAAGATGTGTTTTTGTTCCCTTCATATGGTTGATACTTGTTGTATGTTTCAGGCCCATCATGCACAAGAATGTGACGTACAATTGTAGAGTACTGTTTCTCAACAGGTAGACTCTTAGCATCTTAGCAACTGATTGTAGTACACTGGGTTTATTCCTAAGTTCTATCTGTTAGTTCTGTTATGCTCTCTCTCTTTCTTTCTCTCTCTCTCTCTCTCTCTCTCTCTCTCTCTCTCTCTCTCTCTCTCTCTCTCTCTATGGTGTTCTGCTAGAGTTGTTAATGTTCAATAGTTTTCTTGCAAATCTTTATCTGCTACCACCCCCCCCCCCCACGTTCCCTGCATTTCCTTTCCCCTCCCCTATATATATTATTCATTCTCAGTCATAGTTTACTATTTCACATTCTCACTAAATTATTAACTTGTTTATGTAGAGCTTGTGTTTTGTCATCTTGTTTTGACATCTTTAAAGTCATTTGAAAATGTGACAAAAATGCAGAACTCTTATGTTTTTTTTCTCAGTGCATTGTTGCAATACTTGTACTCAGACGACACTGTTGAATTATTAGATTCGATAGCTATTGCTACAGGAATGTACTGGTGATTATCTAATTACACTCTAATGCTTTGCTACCACTGAAAGTTACTACTAAGATATTAAATGCAGTCTAATGATTTGCTATGTGTGACAACTGGTATTTAAAGGTAATAACGTTAATACGTGGTATTGAAAGTTAACGTCAGTTTCCTCTATCGAAAACGATGTCAGTGACTGGCGAGCCCAGGATTTGAACCCCGCACATACTGATGCACGGTCGAATGTCTTACCGACATCGCCACTGACTCCTGTTAATTTTATTATATCTCTAAATGTTCTACTTCGCCACTTTTTTCCGCTTTTATTTTATTTCTTTAATTGTTTATTTCTATTTGTATTTGTCAGTGATTTGGTGTTGATGCTGAAATAAGCACATATATAGCTCTCTCTCTCTCTCTCTCTCTCTCTCTCTCTCTCTCCTGCCTGTACTGTAGAGTTATTAGTTAAGTAACTTGTTAATTAACTAATAATTAAATATTATATTAATTAGTTAATTAAGTAAATTAACTTGTTGCTGCAGGAAGATACTGCTGATCAGACCTAAAATGATCCTGGCTGGGGGAGGCAACTATAGAGAGGAGCGGTGGTTTACAACGTGGAAGAAGATCAGACAGACTGAAGAGTACTACCTGCCTAGAATGATTCAACAGATCACTGGTCAGGTAGGCTAGAATAGCGTCGTCTCTGTCAGTAAAACATATTTTACTTACTTGCTGTGTTTAGGAACCCCAGTGTCGAAAAGGGCATTTGGTTGGTGAGCGCCTAGGCTCCAGAAATTGCTACAAGAACTTAAACGAATGGATCAAGTCTATTTGTATCCCGACCCCTGATTAAACTGGGATTTAAGGGAAGATGATGATGCCGTGTTTAGCTAACTGGTTTAGCCTTTTGCAATGATCTGCTAGGTATCTGATTGTCTATTGGCAGACTCAGGGTACAAATTATATGAATCCTCTTGGCTTTGTTATCGAAGCCGCTAAACCCGTATCATGGTCAGTCTGAATGTGATAATTCTTACTGCATTGTAGTAGATGTGTGATAGACTTCTTCTGCTCATCTTCAATTACTACTAGTAAAAGCTGGAGCCAATGGCGATGTCGGTAAGATACTTGACCGAGGATCAGTGCGTGGGGGTTCAAATCCTGGGCTCGCCTGTTACTGACATCGTTTGCGAGTGCGGAAACTGACGTTAACATTAACTTTAGCTTTATCTTTTTTTAAATACTACTAGTGCAACAGTTTAAAGTCAGTTTCCTTTCTCTAAAACCTGTCAGTGACTGAGTGGGTGACTCATTTAACCCTGAACTACTATTGCTGGCAAACAGCTTACAGACATGCTATCAGCCTGTCCACATGATTGACAATTTTAAAATACAGACTTTCTTGCTAAAATTAATGATATTAAAATAATGACAGTAAGCGCATTGCATATATTTTCTATGTAAATTATATTGCTGTTGTTGTTGTTGTTGCAGATCACTGTGCCTTTTGGAGATATAGTGTTGTCGACACTGGACACTTGTGTGGGTGTCGAGATGTGTGAAGAACTGTGGGCTCCTAACAGGTTCTTATCAATCAATCAATCAATCAGTGTGTCAGTTAATTTATCAATCAATCAGTCTCTCAGTTAATCGATCAATCAGTCTATCAGTTAATCAATCAATCAGTCTATCAGTTAATCAATCAATCAGCCTGTCAGTTATTGTCAGTTAATCGATGAACAACATTATCAGGTCTTCTTCTCTCAGGCCACGAATGTTGGTATGACGTGATGTGTGGAATACCTCTTGTTAATAACATCAATTCTTGTCAATACTTAACTAATTATAATTATAATCTTGCTTTTTACCAGCTTTTTATTTGATGGGGTTGATTGATTGATTCAAAGACTGATTGATGTGTTTATTGTTTAATTTACTGATTGATTGCTTTCCAGAAGGATTTAATGAATGATTGGCAAACTGACTTATTGATTGTTTAATTTGATTGAATTTCAATTTTTTAAATGATAAATCGAGTAGTTTATTGATTAGATTGATTGGTTGACTTGTTAATTGATTGATTGATCGATTGATTGATTGTTGGACGGATTGATTAATTGATTGATTGTTTAGTTGATTGTTGGATGGATGGATTGATTAGTTCATTGATTGATTGATCGTTTAATTTATTGATTGTTGAATGGATTGATTCACTAGTTGATTGATCAATTGATTTATTAATTATCGGATGGATTGATTAATTAGTTGATTGATTGGTTTATTGTTGGTTGGATTGACTAGTTGATTGATCGATTGATTGATTGTTGGATGGATTGATTGACTAGTTGATTGATTGATTGATTGATTGATGTGACAGTCCACACATGGATATTGCGTTGGATGGATTGATTAATTGATTGATTGTTGTATGGATTGATTGCTGAATTGATTGATTGATTGATTGATTGATGTGACAGTCCACACATGGACATGGCGTTGGATGGAGTGGAGATATTCACAAATGGAAGCGGAAGTCATCATGAGCTGAGGAAAGCTTACACCAGAGTGGAACTCATCAAGTCAGCCACGACCAAGGTTAGTCTTTAACCATTTCCACATTTCATTAAAATTCTATTTTATTTGCACTGTATATTATAGTTTATACGGTATATTATATCATAATATAATATACCATATAAACTATAATATACACTGCAAAACAAAATTATATGATAAGGAAATATAGCAAAGGTTAAAGACTGACCTTGGTCGTGGCTGACTTGATGAGCTTGTTAATCTAAGGAGTGCTCTTATGGAGCGAGAAAGCAGACTTTGCGTATGAATATGTACCTTGAACCTGCCACTTGGCAGTGCACTGAAGAGAGAAAGAGAGATTGCGTTATGATATATAATATATCATGTCTGATATAAATATAATGTATTGTGGTAGACTTGCAATAAGGCTTTACGCCTTTAGAATAATCTATGCTAGCTGTTTGTGTGTTGTCGTTTGGAACACGCTTTTAAATAAATTTTGTAAATTTTGTTCTGTATTTGAAACATTTAAAATCTGAAATATTAAACAAATTTCTATTAATTTGCACATATTTGAAAATTGTATTTTATGTTTTTGTTTAAACAATGGTAAATTTTATAGCTAGTCATTGATTGTTCTGTTGTATATTGTAAAGCAGGAGAGCCTATGCTCTAGCTAATAAATGTGTTTGTATTACTGTACTGGGGAGCCTATGCTGTAGCTGAGAAATGTTGTTGTATTGTAGAACGGGGAGCGTATGCTGTAGCTAATAAATGTTGTATTGTAGAACGGGTGAGCCTATGCTTCATCTAATAAACGTTGTTGTATTGTAGAACGGCAGAGCCTATTCTGTAGCTAATAACTGTTGTTGTATTGTAGAACGGAGAGCCTATGCTGTAGCTAATAACTGTTGTTGTATTGTAGAACGGGGGAGCCTATCTGTTCGCTAATCAGATCGGCTGTGATGGAGATCGACTGTACTTTGACGGATGTGCTATGATTGCTTGTAACGGGAGTTTTCTCGCCCAGGGTCCACAGTTCTCAGTACATGAAGTGGTTAGCCTTTAATACCTCATGCGGTTAAGATTTTTTATGACCCATTTTAGTGTTTGGCTGGAGCCAGTGGCATAGTCGGTATGGTACTCGACCGCGGATCAGTAGGTTCGGGGTTGAAATCCTGGGCTCGCCCATCAATGGCATTACTTTTCGAGTGAGGAAACTGATTTAACCTTAGCTTTACCAGCTCTTTTGAATTTAACAGATTAAATATATTATTAATGATCCTAAGTTCCCAACCCTAGCTAGACTGGGATGCAAGGAAAGATGATGATGAATGAATAATTAGTGTTTCTTCGTAATGTGTCCGAGACATTGACACATCAGGCCAACTGTTAACTGCAATTGTCCTATAAGTTGACTACACAAGAACTGACGAAGACGTAGGAAAGCCACCTCAGAATATGTTTTCCTCAACTATGATCTATATAGGTATGATTAGTACGATAGCCTTTGTGAAGGGGCTTGTTGGCATGTGGAGCGCCCCTTATGGAGCGTGAAAGCATACTCTGAGTATGAATATGTGCCTTGAACCTGCCACTAGACAGAACACTAAAGTGAGAGTGAGAGAATTAGTGTTTAAATTTGACAAAGAAATCTTGAGCATAGCATTTTGGTGATGAATTTAGAGTTGTTTATATCTTGCCGTTATAAACTTTTATATATTTACTGCTTTCTCTTAATTACCTTCCTATGAAGTCTCCAAAGACTCTATGAGAATCAATACCTCTCAACTTTTGACGTTAATTGTTTATTGCTCTATCTTTAATAATTGCTTTAACCTATTATTTGTAGAACGTCATTACTGCTACGGTTGACCTTGAGGAAATCAGGTCATACAAGAACGACATTCGAAGTAGATCTGTGGCTGTTAGTAGAACTACTAATTAATTAATTAACTCATTTAATTGTTTTTATCAATTACTAATATTTAATCATTTATTTAAAAGAGGTAGACCTAGTAGTACATGTTAAACACGATCAACAAAGATTTGAAATATTTTTCTATAAACTGATTGATTAATTGATTGATTTAGGGTTCATCAGCTGTAGGTCTTTCTATTGACTGATTGACTAATTGATTGATTTAATGTTCATCAGACTGATTGATTGATTTAGAGTTTATCAGACTGATTGATTGATTTAGGGTTCATCAGACTGATTGATTCATTGATTTAGGGTTCATGAGACTGATTGATTGATTTAGTGTTCATCAGACTGATTGATTGATTTTGGGTTGAGCAGCTGTAGGTTTTTCTATTGACTGATCGATTTATTTAGGGTTCATCAGCGCCAGCGTACCCAAGAGTTAGAGTTGACTTTGCTCTGTCATCTGATGATCCTTTCATTGAAGCCTCGCCTCCAATTGAATGGATATATCATACTGCTGAGGAGGAAATTAGGTTCTGCTATCTCTCTCTCTGTATCTCTCTCTCTCTTTCTCTCTCTCTCTCATAGGCTTTCGTTTGCCTTTTACTTATTTTTTATTGTTCAGTCTGTCTATGCCTATGTCTTCGTATATGTCTCTGTATATGACTCTGTCTATGCCTCTGTGTATTTCTCTGTCTATGTCTTTGTCTAAGTCTCTATATATGTCTCTGTCTATGTCTCTGTATATGTCTCTGTCTATGTCTTTGCCTATGCCTCTATATACAGTCATAGCCAAAAGTTTAGCACCGATGAGCATTATTCACTAAAAATTTGTATAATGTGCCTTAGTAACAATATTTCCCAAGTGAAAATCGGTCAATCACTAGAAACAAGATGCTGGGCTGTCACTTGTTACTAAATACACTTGTTTGATTAATACAATGATTATTTGCTTGAGTGATTAGTGTCAGGCATGACACACCCTCTGTGAACCAGGCAAGATAAATATTCCAGTTTGCAGACGTCCAGCCAGAGACTGTTCAAGCGTAGCCGTAGACTTCACCAGTGACCCTCAAGTAACTTGTTGGTTGTTAGGAAGTTATTGTCTGTTACGTAACTGACTCTGGTCCACTATTTGGTACTTACGCCCTCTTTTGTCAGCCCAGCTTAAGTATGTATCTCTCTCCTACTGGTCATTTGATAAATCGACTTGAATAGTTCACAGTGTAGGACAGGAGTTAAGCCATTTATTGAATTATCACTAGAATTCCATTGTAGTAGCAAAACAACTTAGTTTTTGACATTTTGCATACAATATTATACTCATAAAGTAATAGATTAGAAATTGTATCAGCACAATGGGAAAATCCAAAGAAACTTCTCCTATAAAGCGTGCACAAATTGTGGTACTGCATGAGCTGAACATGTCTCATAGTGAGGTAGCTAGACGTTTACACATAGCCAAGTCGACAGTGACTCGAGCTATATCGAGAATGAATGAACTGAAGGGCTATAAGTCTCGCAGAAGGTCTGGACGTCCGCGCATCACCTCGCCTCGCACTGACAGAAAAGTCCGACGTGTTGCTACATCGCATCCAAGCTGGTCATCAGCGCAAATTGCTTCTCAGACACGATCAGCAGTAAGTGGCAGGACTGTGAGAAGACGTCTTCTAACTGAATTCAACCTACCATCGCGACGCCCAGCAAGGAAACCTCGCCTGACCGCCAAGAATATTAAGGATCGCCTGAGGTTCTGTAGAATCTACCGTCACTGGACGTGTGATAATTGGATGAAAGCTCTCTTTTCGGACGAATCAACGTTCTCGCAGTTCAGATCCTACATCAGAAACGTGCGGCGTCCAGCAAATCAACGGTATAACACCCGCTATGTGATACCGTCTGTGCGGCAAGTACCAACAATAATGGTCTGGGGAGCTTCTTGGAACTGGTAGAGGTGGCCTATGGTGTATGCCGAAAAATACTTCGATCAGCGGACAGAAATATCTATCAGTTTTGCAAGATAAACTATTGTTAAACATGGAATTGCTTAACTGTTCAATATTTCAGCATGATGGAGCGCCCTGCCATCCGTCAGCCATTGTTACCAACTGGCTCACTAAACAAGGTGTGGAGGTCCTTGGACCTTGGCCTGGGTCTAGTTCAGATCTCAATCCTATTGAAAAACTGTGGATATGCATGAAACAGAAGGTAGCAGCAATGAATCCGTCATCTGAACAAGAACTTATAAAAGCAATTAAGCGAGTGCGGACTAGCGAAATAACACCCGAGTACTGTCGCAATCTTGTGCATTCCATGCCTGATCGGATTAAAGCAGTCATTGCAAACAAAGGAAGGCACACCAGATACTGAGACTAGTGAAAATATGTATGTAGTACATTGACATTTAATAAACATAAACAGTAGTTGCTTTACTTTTAGCACGTCTGGCGCTACAGATTAATGTATGGCAAGTTTAGTGTATTTATCTAATCGGTGCTAAACTTTTGGTCATAGCTGTATGTCTCTGTCTATGTCTCTGTCTATACCTCTGTATATATCTTTTGTCTCTCTATATGCCTCTGATCTTGACAACAGAGAAGTTATTGTCCTGTTTAAGTGTGGTCACTGCTACTGGACATTCCTTGTTAAAACCGCAATACTTACCATATACGTAAAATCTAAATGAAAGCTGTTATATTTTTGTTCCTAGACTGCTGTTGCACTGTTAAAAACTAATATTTAATCCTACGATGATAAAGAAACTAAACGGTTAAATTGTATTATTATATGAGATGTAATGTTCTAAGATGCAGTCTGGGACCTGCCTGCTTATGGTCTATAATTTGGTATCTGCCTGTTTATATGAGATGTAATGTTCTATAGTCTGGGACCTGCCTGTTTATGGTCTATAATTTGGTGTCTGCCTGTTTACATGAGCTGTATGTATTATAGCCTAGGACCTGCCTGTTGGTTGTGGGACTACCTAAGACGCAGTGGAGCAGGCGGCTACTTCCTGCCACTGAGCGGAGGTATCGACAGTTCCAGCACAGCCTGCATCGTGTCCTCCATGTGCAGACAAGTGTGTGCGGCCGTCAAACAGGGAGGTGTGTGTGTGCGAGTGAGTGTGTGTGTGTGTGTGTGGTGTGTGTGTGTGTGTGTGCGACGTGTGTGTGAGTGTGTGTGTGTGCGTGTGTGTTTGTGTGTGCGGCGTGAGTGTGTATGGCGTGTGTGTGTGTTTTTGATTTTTAAATTGTATTAATTTAAATTTAATTTAAATTAATTTTAATTGTTTTAATTTTAAATTTGGGTTTTAAATTGTTTGAAAGTTTTTTTTATGGAAAACATTAACAATATCGGTTGTTTAATATAAGTTGTTGTGTTCTTGTAATTGTTTTAATGCTCAGTGTTGTCATGGACTGTTGTTATTTAGGCACACAGACACTGGAGGATGTGCGGCGTGTGGTATGTGACGCTAGTTATGTGCCGGACATTGTTTTAATGCTCAGTGTTGTCATGGACTGTTGTTGTTTAGACACTCAGACGCTAGAAGATGTGCAGCGTGTGGTGTGTGACGCTAGTTATGTGCCTGAGAGTGCTGAGGAGTTGTGTGAGCGAGTGTTCACCACGTGTTACATGGGCTCTAACAATAGTTCTGTCGAGACAAGGGACTTGGCGCAGGACCTGGCTAAACAAATAGGCAGGTCTGTGAGACGGGTCCTCGTGTTTGTTTACTCGCTTGATCGTCGGCGTTATTAATTTAGTTATTCGCTTGATCGCTAACTTTATTCGTTTAGTTACTCCTTTACCGCACACTTTGCATTAGTTTCTTCATTAGCTTTTTACTAGTTTTTACTCACATCTTGATTAAAAGTCACCAATCGATAAAATAAATGCAATGTTATGTATAAAACTAAAACGTTTGAAGTCTCTTATATCGTTGAATTGATTGGTTATACGATCAATTGATCGATTGCACGGTGAATTGATTGATAGTACGCTGAATTGATTGATGGTACGATGAATTGATTGATTGTGTGATGAATTGATTGGTTATATGATGAATTGATTGATTGTGTGATGAATTGATTGGTTATATGATGAATTGATTGATTGTGTGATGAATTGATTGGTTATATGATGAATTGATTCATTGTGTGATGAATTCATTGGTTGTTCGATGAATTGATTGATTGTGTGATGAATTGATTGGTTATACGATGAAATGATTGATTGTGTGATGAATTGATTGATTGTGTGATGAATTGATTGTGTGATGAATTGATTGGTTGTACAATGAATTGATTGATTATACAATGAATTGATTGATTGTACGATTTATAGATTGTGTTATGAATTGATTAGTTGTGTTATGAATTGGCTGTACGATGAATTGATTGTATGATAAATTAATTGATTGTATGATTAATTAATTGGTTGTATGATGAATCGATTGATCGTGTGATGAATTGTTTGATTGATGAATCGATTGATCGTGTGATGAATTGTTTGATTGATGAATTGATTGATTGTGTGATGAATTGTTTGATTGATGAATTGATTGATTGTGTGACGAATTGTTTGATTGATGAATTGATTGATTGTGTGATTAATTGATTGTGTCATGAATTGATTGGTTGTACGATTAATTGATTGTGTGATGAACTGTTCTCAGCTATCATCTGACGATCAACATAGAGCCGGCTGTCAGCGCTGTGCTGCTCATCTTCTCGACTGTCTTCAGTCTCTCTCCTAAGTACAAAGTGCACGGAGGTTCTGCCAGAGAGAACATTGCTCTGCAGAACATACAGGTGTTACTGAATGTCTCAATAGCGCAATGGTTAGAGGTGTAGATAACGTCATGAAGTTTTAAATGACAGATCCGGAGGTGAATTGAACCCTCGTGGGTTCGAATCGCAGCCGCGCTGATCTGAGAGTAAAATCTCGGGCATTCACTGGACTGGCTACACGGAAAATGGACAAAATTGTCTAACGGATTTAACATGTGGTATTAAAGTGATAGATATCAACGTAGTTAATCATTTCACTGTGATGTGTGTTATTATTATTATTATTATGTTACAGTGCTGTCGTTTAACTCAATCGTGATCTTCTTCTTCTTCTTCTAGTGCACTTCCTAGCGGCAGGTCCATCGCATATAGCTCTTCCAACCAATTCCATCCTCAGCCTTCTTTTTCATCTCTATATATGAATTTATTATCGGATCATCCAGAATCCCATGTCTCGGTCTTCCTCTTAACTCTTTTCCCTTGCGCTCTTCCTTCTATTACATTGTGATAACACTTGTGATAACACCTGTGATAACAATCTGATAAAATAAAATAAAAATATAACACTTGTGATAACACTTGTGATAATACTAGTGATAACAATTCTGATAAGAGTTATGATAACTCTTGTAATAACACTTGTGATAAAGCTCTGATAACACTTGTGATAACACTTGTGATAGCACTTGTGATAAAGCTCTGATAACACTTGTGATAACACTTCTGATAACACTTGTGATAACACTTGTGATAACTCTGGGGATATCACTTGTGATAACTCTTGTGATAACACTGATGATAACTCTTGTGATAACACTTGTGATAACACTTGTGATATCACTTGTGATAACTCTTGTGATAACGCTTGGGATAACCCTTGTGATAACTCTTGTGATAACACTTGTGATAACTCTTGTGATAACACTTGGGGTAACTCTTGTGATAACACTTGGGGTAACTCTTGTGATAACACTTGTGATAATAATTGTGATAACACTTGTGATAACAATTATGATAAGTATTATGATAACTCTTGTGATAACAATTGTGCTATCACTTGTGATAACAATTCTTATAACAATTCTGATAACACTTGTGATGGCAGTTATGATAACACTTGTGATAACACTTGTGATAACACTGGTAATTACGCTTATGACAACACCTGTGTCTAACACTGCTTGCTTTGCACACAGGCTCGCCTGAGGATGGTGCTGGCCTACCTGTTTGCTCAGTTGACTCTGTGGGCTCGAGGAAGGTCAGGGGGTCTGCTGGTGCTAGGTTCAGCCAATGTGGACGAGAGGTGTCTGCCTTTATTCCTCCTGTCTGGTTATACCATAGTACCAAATCACATGTGGGCGTTATGTGAAAGAAATATGTGTATTGAACAAATATTAGTTTTAAAATCAAGTATTTTATTGTAATTTGAGCATTCTTGTTGCAGAATTGAGCCTTGATATCATGTATTATACAGGCTAAACAGGAATGTTTTCTCAGGGAATGACGCCCTTGCCCAGTAAATGTTAGTCGGAGCTGAGGAAGGCACAGGGGGCCCACCTCGTCATAAGCAGAATCTCCCAAGAATAATGGTATATCAAAAAGAATGTTAGATGATGTAAAGCTCCATTGATATGTGGACATGAAAAGGAAACGTACGATATAGATGTGTGGGGGCGTTATATACCAACCATGGACCTGCCTGTAGGCAGTGCACTAAGAGAGAGAGAGAGAGAGAGAGATTTATTATTATACGTGTACGTATTAAGAAAGGTATTGGGAAGCCACTACAGAAGACTTTTTCTCAAGCAATAGGCTACATATCGTATGGGTAAGGCATTGCCTTTTGTTGAAGAGATTAACTTGTTGATCTATATAGTGCTTTATATGGAGTGTGAAAGCAGACTCTTGGTTTGAATATGTGCCTTGGCCTTGCCGCTTAGTAGTACACTAGTGAGAGAATGCGTAACGTATTATTATTTGTTGTCTACAACATATTGTTATTTGTTGTCCACAGCATATTGTTATTTGTTGTCTACAACATATTGTTATTTGTTGTCTACAACATATTGTTATTTGTTGTCTACAACATATTGTTATTTGTTGTCTACAACATATTGTTATTTGTTGCCTACAACATATTGTTATTTCTTGTCTACAACATATTGTTATTTCTTGTCTACAACATATTGTTATTTCTTGTCTACAACATATTGTTATTTCTTGTCTACAACATATTGTTATTTCTTGTCTACAACATATTGTTATTTCTTGTCTACAACATATTGTTATTTGTTGTTTACAACATATTGTTATTTCTTGTCTACAGCTTGCGTGGCTACATGACGAAGTATGATTGCTCCAGTGCTGATGTAAATCCTATCGGTGGCATCAGTAAAACCGATCTACGCAAGTTCATCCTCTACTGCACGCACGCCTTCAATCTACCTGCACTCAAGAAGTATGTGTGCGCTTATGTGTGTGTATATGTGCGTGTATGTGTATGTATGTGTGCGTTAATGTGTGTGTATGTGTGCGTTTATGTGTGTGTACGTGTATCACTTAAATATTATGTCTAATTTACAATAGGAAAGCAACGCAGTGGTTTGCAAAGAGCCTCAATGACAGGCTGCATACGTGACCCTTTCGAAGATATAATTTTTAAATTTATTTAAATGTATCATTTACCGCTAAGGTTTCCCGATGTCAGATGCCTAATTCTTATTGCAAGTCTTAATTGGATTGATCCAGCGTATGTTGAAGCTGCTTTTCTACATCGTATTTCTTTTGGGTTCAAAACTTCCAATTTTGATCATAATCTTTAGCTTAAACAGTTTTGAGATCTTTGATTGGCTCGGGGCCTATTGAATATTCATACTGTCTTGTTTTGATTGGTGCAGGATATACGAAGCTCCGCCCACAGCTGAGCTTGAGCCACTGGCTGAGGGGCAGGTGGCACAGCTGGACGAGGTCGCTATCTAATATCTCTCTAAATAGTTTAATAATTAACAATTAATTGTGAATAATTAATTAAATTCGTCTGTAATCATTGTTTTACATCATAAAGAATTGAGGTCCAGTGTAATGTATATTTACTGCGAATATTGCACAGAATTCTTATCAGCATTTTTAGAACATTCCCGTGATTGATTATTGATTAATTGAAGAGATATGATTGATTGATTGTTGTAGTCGCTTGTTGATGCTATATTGATCAGCTTTGATGCATCAATTGATTAATTGGTCGACTGATTGCAATACAGAATAATCAATCGATTGATTGATTTATTGATTGTGTGATTACTTGATTGATTCATTTATTGATTGTTGGATCGATCGTTGATTGATTGATTGATTTATTGATTGAGTGATTGATTATTATATTTATTTATTTATTGATTGAGTGATTGATTATTATATTTATTTATGTATTGATTGAGTGATTGATTATTTTATTTATTTATTGATTGAGTGATTTATTTATTTTATTGATTGATTGATTATTTAATTGATTGATTTATTGATTGATTGACTGACTGATCGGTAGGTTGACATGGGTATGACATATGAGGAGCTGTCGCTGTATGGGAGGTTGCGACAGCCTGGCCGCTGTGGTCCATACAGTATGTTCAACAAGCTCCTCTCTGTCTGGAAACAGAAGTTCTCCGCTCAAGAGGTCTTAACTTTTGACTTTTAACTTTTAACTGGTTGGAGCCAGTGGCGTTGTCGGTAGGATACTCGACTGCGGATCAGATGGTGCGGAGTCCAAATCCTGGGCTCGCCTGTCACTGACATCGCTTTCGAGTGAGAAAACTGACGTTAGTCTTAGCTTTATCAGCTTTATCAGATTTAGTTTCGTAATGATTTAGACCTTTATCTATCAGATTTAGTTTGTAATGATTTAGACCTCTATCTATCAGATTTAGTTTGTAGTGATTTAGACCTCTATCTATCAGATTTAGTTTGTAGTGATTTAGACCTCTATCTATCAGATTTAGTTTGTAATGATTTAGACCTCTATCTGTCAGATTTAGTTTGTAATGATTTAGACCTCTATCGATCAGATTCAGTTTGTAATGATTTAGACCTCTATCTATCAGATTTGAGCGAAGTTTGATAACGATTTAGATGACTTGTTGTTGTTGTTGGCAGGTAGCAGACAAGGTGAAACACTTCTTCCGCTCGTACGCCATCAATCGGCACAAGATGACGGTGCTGACTCCTGCCTACCACGCTGAGTGCTACAGTCCTGACGACAACAGATTTGACCACAGGCAGTTCCTCTACAACGCCTTCTGGACCTGGCAGTTCCGCTGTATCGACCAGCAGGTGTGATCACTATCTACCAGCCAATCAATCAATCAATTAGTGTATCAATTAGTCGGTCATTCGATCAACCATGCAATCAGACAATTAATCAATCAATTAGCCAGTCTATTAGTCAAACAGTCCATCAACCATGCAATCAGACTATCAATCAATCAATCAATCAGTTAGCCTATCTATTAATCTATCAGTCGATCAGCCAGGCAATCATACTGTCAATTAATCAATTAGCCTATCTGTTATCTATCAGTCGATCTGCCATGCAATCATACTATCAATTAATCAGTTAGCCACACTGTTAGTCTCTCGGTCGACCAGTCATGCAATCAGAGAATATATAAATCGATCAGTGTGTGTCAATCGATTAAGTCATTATACTTATAGCATTGATATCATTAACATAAAGCTTTTTACTTGTAGCACTTCTTCTCACCTTTATATATCAATGTTCTTATATCATTACTTTTTATTTGTATATATCACTGTACTTGTTTACTACATTACAACGTAGAAACATGATACTGTCACTTAGAATCGTTGCTGATCATTTAATCTATTGTGTTGCTTAGAACGAAGTCTCAGGTGAACTTGTTGCACTTATGTTCTTATCTCATCGTCACTTATACCCTTGATCTCATCTTCATATATCATCACATGTGTACAGGTAAAGCTTCTCTCTGAGAGAAACCACAGGTCATCAGACAGCAGACCTGACCTCAGCAGAACTCCTGACAAGAACGACATCGACAAGCCTGACCCTGCCTCACACAACAACGCCACAGAGAACACTTCATCATCGTCGTCCTCTAGCTCGCAGGCTGGCTCGTCACCCAACAGGCGTGGTGGTCTGGGTGTTGTGGTGAGCTGTGAGGTGCTAGTGACCAAGTGTGGACCACCTGGTAGTGTAACGTCAGTGTCGCTGTCAGCTGATGACAAGAGTGACGTGTTGGGATGTGAACCAGTGGACGCCAGTGTGGCGGGATCGATTAGTTCTACTACCGGCGGGCAGTTAGTTCCAGGTGCTGGGCCGAATTTCGCTGATGTGTGTACTGAATCAGCTTATCCATCTGCTAGCAACATTTTTCCGTCGGTGTCGTTGTTGGATGATGATAGCAAGGCCATGACGAGGTGTGAGCTGATAGGTATGAACGAGGTGATGAGGGAGACAAGGAAAGGAGCGGCAGGTAATGGGTCAGCCCGTGTGGATTCTGCGTTCATTTCCTCATCTGATACCAGGGACCTTCCTGGGCTGAGCTCAGAGTGGAAGACGTTGAGATCTAGGGTTGAGTTACTGAGCCCTGCTTGAGATCCAGGGTTGAAGTACTGAGCCCTGCTTGAGATCTAGGGTTGAGTTACTGAGCCCTGCTTGAGATCTAGGGTTGAGTTACTGAGCCCTGCTTGAGATCTAGGGTTGAGTTACTGAGCCCTGCTTAAAGTCTAGGTCTGTGTTAGGTTTGAAGTGCGAGAAAAAGCTGGTCGGCTTTTAATGCGACAATGTTGGACGATGTGGAAAACGTCAATGAACAAGAATAAATGTGATAGATACTGTGAATAGTTGAAATCATTTTAGCAGTTGCTATGCTGATCTAGAACATTCTGATATTAGATTATTGGATTGCTAGACTGATTGATTTAGTTAATTTATTAGTTAATCCGTTTCACTATTTGCTGTCACTCTTCAACTAGCAGTTGCTTTATTTATTGTGTAGTAAACACGCATTAGAGTGAAATGATCATCAATTTTGGCATCTATCACTTTTAAATACCACATGTTAAAACCTTTAGGCAATTAAGTCCATTTTCCGTTTAACCAGTCCAGTGAATGTCCGAGATTTTACTCTCAGAACAGCGCGGCTGGGATTGAACCCAGAAGAGTTCAATTCACCTAAGGATCTGTCATTTAAGACTCTTTGACGTTACCACTACTCTTTTGAGACATTCATTCATTTGTAGTTTATGATTTGACAGCGGTGTTGTTGTTGTTGTTGTTGAGGTTGAAGGTAAAACTTTAAGATCGATTAACTTTTTGTATTTGTGCTAAAAACTGTCGTCAATCTTATACATGGCGAGTGGAAAGAAACAGAGAAATATGATATCAGCAGCGTATATATTAAATAGGTTACTTATTGATAGATAATTGTAAATATTCGAATTATTTTTGCATACTCGCAAATGTGTTGACATTAAATTCATGTATGTATTGGTTCTTATTTAAAAACATTAAACTAATTCAATCTTCATGTGTTGGTTAAATCCATTAATCCAAATTTAGTGCTCCACTTTCTGCTCTGAGTGCTCCATTGTGCTCCAGGATCCGTTGTTCTTAGTTCTCTACGGAATATTTGTATATTTGATTACAGATAGATAGGGATTCAGATAAGATTATAGATAGATAGCGATTCAGATAAGATTACAGATAGATAGGGATTCAGATAAGATCATAGATAGATAGGATTAGATAGGCTGAACGTGTGATAACGGCTTTGAACTAATCTGGTCACTACAGTAGGCCCTATATAATGAGCAACTCTGCTAATAGCTTTGTCGATACAAGAATTCTATCAAGTACTATACATATTACTATCTTCAGCTCATTTATCTATTTCTTAAATGCTCTCTTTGATTTTACGCTCTTTTTATTTTAGAACTGATATTTCTCATTAATAACTTAAGTGATAGAGTGGATTACTGATTATTGGACATGTTACATGTAAAGTGCAGCGTCATTTTATCAATGTCAGCCCGCCTAGAGTAATTAGCCTCATAGCTGCGGTCATTTACACTTAATTGTAGTGCCAATGATCAAGTGGTTTATTGCACTGTTTGGATACGATAGGGTGAATAAAATAAGGATGTATAGAAGTAAATACATTACACTCCTCTCAGGTTTTATTGTATTTGTTAGTCTTCTTATTATTATTTATTGTATTTATTAGTATTCGGTATCCTAATATACGCCCGTGTTGTGCCCGTGTTGCGGAAGAATAGACCAATCGTGGACAGCACATGTCGTAAAAAGTACCAAGCACTAAGATCCAAAAACCAAAATCTGAGAAGGCGTTCTTTTGGTGAGTGCCTAGACGCCAGAAATTTCTACAAAATTTTCTAAAACGAATTTAAAAGTTTAATCTCAACCCTAGGAATAGTTCAACTGGGATTCAAGGAAAGATGACGATGACGACGATGATGATATTTATAATATATAAAAGACGATGAGCAAGCAGGTTTGCTTCATAGGCTGGCTTTCACCAGGAACGTTGTGCCCCCGTTTTGCTTTTACTTCGTTATGTTTGCTATGTTTCATTTCAATTATAGTGATCAGTAAATTATTTCCTATTAATCCATTTATTGAACTTTAACTTTTTCACAACTGCATTAGCAATACATTCCTCACTCCGTTTGAATAGTACGATATATTAAGACAAGAGTAGATATTAGCATAGCTCGTGTCACGGGTCGCGATGGAATATTGCTGTAGCTGTTAAGTTCTCGATCTCTTGCCTGATGTCTCGTCCAAGCCATGGATTCATGAACGCAGCCTGTACGGTCTCGCTCGCCACTATATTGCAGACCCATTGGAAAGCTTACTAACAACACAATTATTTAGCTGATTAACTTTTATTCCCTTCTTGTGTTGATTTGAGGTTGAACTAAGGAACAATAAGACTTCAGGGTAGTTTCTTGTTGTCTTCTGTAGCTAGCGAAGCCTGTCTGATTAATTGTTGTACGATCCACTTTTCATTATTAAGTTGTCTTGATCCAACATGTTCGATCGCATATAATAAAAGATTCATAACATAATGAAATCGTTGCACAGTATACTTGTGCTCTTGATTAACCTTTATTAACTAACCTCGAGTCAGTTATAACGGCTGAGGATAGTAATACCGGGGTTTCGTGTAAGAATAATTTTTATGGAAAAGAAATAATTAAATGAATTTCTGTGTGGACTGAACGAGGCTGGCTGGTAGTTGGTCATCTGTTACTTATTATAATAATTCTGCTAGTTTATTAGGCATTTATTTAATTCAAAATCTAAACATTCATGTACATAAAAGCAGTACATTATATAGATAAAATCAACAAATTATTAATAAGGAGCGATCAGGTGTATACACTAATATACAGTATCTATGGATAATATTATTTAATAAACTATAAAATACAGCATTAAAATTAACAGTACAAGGTAGAGAACTGGCTTTAATTGTGACAGTCTACATGTACTTAAGTGGGTGATTGCTGAAGAAGATGTCTAAAGCACAAGTATGATGAATGAGATGTGTGGGAATAGAAACCATAATGGTCCAATGCAATTGATATCACTTGTTGACTGACCAGGTTTTTGAACTCAGACCACTTGCATTAGAGGCGAACACTCTAATCGTTACGCCATATCTTCCCGCGTTTATTATGGCTGTAGTGCTTGGTACAGAACAAACCTTTCACGAAGGGGGCCGTATATTGCTGGAAGAGGGGCTACTGAGTTGGGTACGAGGTACTAGTAGCTTCCGGGGCTCCTAATTATATTCAATCAATCAATAAGTTTAATAAATAAATTTAACGTCCGGTTCTTCGCCATAAGGCAATGCCAGGGACGTCTCTATTTAAAATATCTATAATATTCATATTTTCTCTAGATGACTATTTTACCATGATGAACCCCCCTCCCTCTTATCTTGTAATTAACTAGCAGCGAGGCTGATTGATCACGTGGTGTATATAGGCGGCAGAATCACGTGTGGGATCATGCGTCTGAGCGTGACAGCAAGCACCCTGAGCTCAATGACAGTAATAAATTATAACTGGACCCGCTAATCGATACAGGCCTATGATCTCTTACGAGCGAGCAAGCTGAACCGTCAAGTGTAGATTAGCCAGTATTGCCGCTGATTTAACTTTCTGTTTAGACAGACGTAGAGAAAAGTGTAGGGAAACTAAGACATAACATAACAACAATGATACCCGCTCTTATAAACGGAAAGATATACTCGCCGATATCAATCTCTACCATTTGACTTTATCCTCGAGATAACTACAAATCTGCTTCTTGCATCTTATGAAACTTTTCTAATCTCAACTTTATCTTGAGCCTGTTATGCCACATTTCCAAGAATTCAAAACGTTTGCGCGGATTTCGCGCTCTCCTATTGGCTGGAGCCACCTGTGACGATTGATTGAAAGTCAGCCTCCTGGCGACGACTTTGTTTTATCTAATCTAACGGTGACTTTATCCGCCCGATCTCGAGAAAATATCTTTCCCGTCACATGTAGCTGAAATCAGCTCAGATGCCGAGCGACATCTCGTTCATAGTATGCAAAAGCGACTTTAGGCGACGATATCGTCCTGATTGCAGCTTTATAGGATTGCACATTAGATTGCTACAGTCGTCAATGACAACATCGAGCACTATTGAGACAAAATTATAGTGGTAACGGTTAGAGTGTTAGCTGGTCCGACATCAGTTAAGTAGGACTACTGAACGGCCTAATTTTAAAGTTTTACTTATTTATTATAATTCTATTTACAACTCTTCCCAAATTAATCCTATATTTATCAGGACTCAGCAGTGGCGACCAGTCCTAACTTATCGATCTACATGTATTGATTATTTTCGATTTGCTTCAGAACCTCGATGCAGTATAGTAAATCGGCCATCACTATCAGATTTCTGATTAATAACTGATAGCAATTAGAGGCCTAAGTATATCATATAGATTAATTTAAACTTCTAGCTTCATACTCTTAGACCGTATAAATAACACACAGGTCACGCGACGTGGTATGACCGTAGATACGCTTAGGCCTATTTAGACCGTTGTGTGATTTTTGTATCTCTTTAGTTGCCTGTTATTACGAACGCACACGCTAGCAGTGCTGCAAATGGCCGAATGAATTGACATTGAAGAATTTAAGAACGTAAACAACGGAAAATGTCTGTCGATTGGTCGAAGACATTTTCAACGCATTTTATGACACTGCATGGGTTACACGTTTGTATTAAGACTTTCTTAGCGTTGAACTGTACACACTTTATTCGTGTGCAGTGATTTAACTTATTTTGTACTTGAAGGCTGCTTTGCTCCATTTATTTTATTCAATAAGAACGCCAAACAATCAATAAGAACACCAATACAACCCTGTACAGTTCACAAATAACACAGACAATCTAGCACAAGCATAGAATAAAGAAAAACCATACTTAATTTAAAGATCTTAGAGCACAAGCGACAAGTAAAACATAAATTAACGTGAACTTAAATCAAAACATTTAATCATATCAGGTATAATTTTGATTTTATCCATGTGATATCGTGTCTCGTTGAGAAGTTAACTGTCCTGGTGTAGACCTATACTCCTGTATGTAGATGTGGCTGTAAATAATCGTACTTGAAGTAATTAGTTGTTTATTAGTGTTATAATAGAGTGTTGTAAATCATTCGTGTTTATCACTTCGCTTCAAGGCCTCCCATGAATCTTTATCAGGCATTAAGACCTGGACTATAAATACTGTGAAGATAATCAAGTAACTTATTTAACGCTTTTATTAGAACAGCGATGTTAGAATTAAATTAACGATATGTTTTTGTATTGTGCTAACTGTGCTAGGGCCCCTTATAGTTGAATTGATATACACGTATAGCCTTCATGTTTAATTACGTTCAGATTTTACAGCAAGCCCACAGGAGAATGTTCTAATTCTTCATACCGAATCGATTTAATTCCTCCATCTATGATTATTCGCAGTATAGTTTTTGTGATTTATAACATCGCTTTCTAGTGAGGAAACTGACGTTAATATTAGAACAGACCAGCTTTAATTGTCAAGTGATTATTTTTAAAAACGCAATATTATTTTACCACGTGATGATTTAATGAAACTCGAGGCCGAGTTTTTAATTTATTTAGAATAGCAGGAAAAATTGTATGGGAAGTTACAGGAGTGTTATAGGTCAAAGAGAGTAATAAAAGAGGATAATAATCGAGGATAATAATAGAGGGTAATAATAGAGGATAATAATAGATGGTAATAATAGAGGGTAATAATAGAGGGTAATAATAGAGGGTAATAATAGAGGGTAATAATAGAGGATAATAAGAGAGGATAATATTAGACGAATAATTGAGGATAATAATAGAGGAATAATAATAGGGGAATAAATGAGGATAAAAATAGAAGAATAATATTTGAGGAGTAATAGAGGATAATTATAGAGGGATAACAGAGGATAATCATAGAGGAATAATAGAGGATAATCATAGAGGATAATTATGGAGGTATAATAGAGGATAATCATAAAGGAATAGTAGAGGATAATAATAGAAGAATAATAGAGGATAATACTAGAGTAATTAAGTTATTGCTCCCTTATAGATTAGAACTATGATGGAGAATATCAGAGACTCTATGCATACTGTATATCGACATATCATTCTGATGCAGGACCCTAGGTAAAGATTTCTACTCACATTGAGCTATATAGATACTTACTGAGCACATCGTCGATAAATCAAAGAAGTTAGTCTCATTTGAATGGCTTTTCAGCCAATTGTAAGTCCGAATTGACTGCAAACCTCTCTCTTAAAGTCTAGATGACGATTTCAAATACCGGTCTGACCGCACACCTGAGGTTGAACACTGGGCCCCTATATGAGAGAAACAGTCAAATAAAAGCAGAAACAGTTAAATTAATAGCAGAAACAGTTAAAATAATAGCAAATAATGGCAGAAATAATAGCAATACAGGTATAGTTACATGTACCATTCTGCTCTATATTTATGCTATACATCATTCTTAGCTAGCGTTCTTAGAAGGAGTGATATATACAAGACAATTAAATAAATAAACAACGCATAATTAAGTAAGAATCAATTGATCTCTCAATCATGATTTAACGGTCGGCTCCTCATTCGAAGATGATGCCAAGGACTCAAGGATGTGACATATACTCTAGTGCTTTTTAGTTTTCTTGCGAAGTTTTGCAGACGCTAATCATAAGATGATTAGTGGTGTATACCATGGCCCTGCCAGTAGGCAGTGCACTTAGAGAGAGATAGAGGTAGAGAGAGAGAGATAAAGAGAGATAGGTAAAGAGAGAGATAGATAGAGAGAGGGAGAGAGAGAGAGAGATAGAAAGAAAGAGAGAGAGAGAATCATAAGATTTTATTTTTAATTCAAAAGTATGGATTCGCAGTTTCACAAGACCTCGTAACCGTGATAGTCTGCAGCTAATCACGTGACAATAGCCTTCCAGTCTCACATGACTCCATTTAAAAGTCAAAACATTTTCTGTAACCCTTAGTCTATTCACAGAAACATATGCAATATACAATTCTTTATGTATATGCATATTATTTATATCTATGTATATATATATATATATATATATATATATATATATATATATATATATATATATATATATATATATATATATATACTTACTGGAGCCAGTGGCCAAGTCGGTAAGATACTCGACCGCGGATCAGTATGAGCGGGGTTCAAATTCTGAGCTCTCCCGTTTCTGACATCGCTTTCGAGTGAGGAAACTGACGTTAACCTTAGCTTTAGCTTTATCTTTTATTCAGTGTAAATGAGCAGTACATATATTCAGTGTAAATGAAAAATATATGTATTCAGTATAAATGAGAAATACAAGCACTCAGTGTAAATGAGCAATACATATGTTTAGTGCAAATAAGCAATACATGTATTCAGTGTATTGAGTACTATATGTATTCAGTGTAAATTAACAATACATGTATTTTTTACAGTGTTATTCAATGAGAGATAATTTAATATACGGCTTTATTTGGATAACTCTATGAATCAATGTTGTTGCTGTTGCTATTGAGCAGATTGTTGTTATTGATTTACAATGTTATCGGTAATCGAGGCTATCGATCAGGCCACTGGTAATCAATATTATTGATTTTATCTAATCTTTATTTTGCCATCGTTCAATCGCTTAATTACGGTATTTATTATCTTATATTGATCGATAAAGCAGATCTCCAATGCTAATGGACCTTCAGAGAACCAATGAAAAGGCTGTTTGTAAATTGTATCAACGGATTATTGAAGTAAACAGTAAAATATTCCAATGTAAATTTAGATTTGTTATCAAATGCGAACGGTTTGATTTCATTGATATTGCTCGCTGGAATTATTTGTAGGAATATTGAAACATTAAATATGATTTGGCTAAGATAGTAGGCCTCTAGGCCTAAGATATTTTATGTCTTATAGAGATTTAGGCTATATATTTAAATTCGCGTATATATTATAAAGCTATAGTTGGCTAAATATATAGGTACCTGTAATTAATATAGACTGGATTTGATTTGCAGTATAACAGAATAGCAGTTATTGTTTATTTTTTATTATTATTTATTTAATTATTTTATTTTATTGTTGAGTTATTGTTTTGACAGCTGAGTAAAAATTGTTTGAAGAGTTTTGCAAAATGGAAGAGAAAACTTCAGTCATCGCATCTCTAGAATATTTTGAAGTTTAACTTTTTCGAGTACATTTTTCACTTCGCTGTTTGGAATACTCGGAATATAAGGAATATGCAATACACAACACATGTAGCCTACACTGTATGAATGCTAGTCAGACGTCTTTATTTAAATTCGTTAAAACCGTACATTCACTATATTATTGGCGTCAACAAGGCTATAGTTAGTTACTGAAAATGGGTAGTCAAATTATATAAACTGCTCACTAGCATGCCGTTCACGTGGAAACTGACGCTAAACTTGGTTTAAGTTTAGTTTTTCTGTCTTACACGGCAGTACCGAAGTGCATCACAACGTACTATATTGAAAAGAGTTGATCTATCGTTTTACTAAATTAAAATTATATATTTAGATGTTTGCGTTGAATAGGGTTGAATTGTATTAAACAATTAATAGCTATATAGTGCTTAATTTCCCCGTGTTGTGCTCGGGTGTGGTTGGTCCACTGCAGAATTGGGCATCCGTAAAAAATCTGCTGCGTGTACGTCAAAGGCTTCTAAGGCAGGACCTGAGGATGGTAAGAGGGGACCCACGTCACCATGAAATATTGGTAATTAATCCATCTAACTGAGGAAGGCAACGGGAAACCACCTCAGAAGCTATAGGCCTACTTTTCCCAAGCTATAGGATATATAAGGTATGGATAAGGCATAGACTTTGTAAAGGGATTAACTTGTGGATCTAAGGAGTGCTTTTATGGAGCGAGAAAATAGACTTTGAGAGTATGAATACGTACCCTGAACCTGCCACTTGGCAGTGCAAAATGAAGAGAGTGTTTAATTTATATTTCTGATGTTTTCAGTTCGAATTAGGCCTATTTTATTTCAGGTCTTGTCTGTAAACTGTGGAAATATATAAAATCTAAATAGGCTTAACAAGTATAGACTGTGTGTTTACTGCTATTAAACGAGTTATACGGAGTTTTATGCGATATCGAACAACAACAACATTCATGCACAATGCGAGGTGGGTCTTGATACTTTTATACATTGTTCTATAGAGGGCTTGAGAGTGACCAAGTGAACTACGACAATATTTCGTCGTCTCATCTTTCATATTAGAATACTTTTAAAAGAAGAGAGGCGAATGCAAACGACAGCTATATTATTCAAAATTTAGCTAAATTACTTAAAATTTCTTTTCAGAATTCACAAATGATGGCTACCTTTTATCTCTCTCTTCCCCTAATCTTCTCTCTCCCTGTTCATTCATTTTTCTCTTAGTCTCTCTCTTCCTCTTACTCACTCTCTCTCTCTCTTTTTCTCTCTCAGCGTACTGCCTAAAGGCATGTCCACAACTCGCAATCCTCACAGGTCTAGTTAAGGATAAATTTATTCTACAGCACTTTTCCGCTTTCCTCTGCATTTACACATATGAGTGGATCTTTAAATCGTCTAACATGATATACCTTTATTCTTGGAGATTATGCTGTTGATGGGGTGGGCCCCCTATGCCTTCCTCAGCTTCAACACACATAGGGTTATTAAGAAGGAAATGAAAAGTATGGGATTGACTGATGATATGGTGTGGGACAGAGAGGACTGGAGAATGTCTATTCGTATCCCGACCTTAGTTAAACTGGGATTTAAGGGAAGCAGATGATGATATTTATAAATTGAAAAACTTTAGGGAGAACTGGAGAATGTCTATTCGTATCCCGACCCTAGTTAAACTGGGATTTAAGGGAAGAAGATGATGATGATTTTTTTATGGATTAAATGGTCAATATTGTGTGACTGATAAATTGCTTGATTAATCGATAGGTAGATCGATAGATTGCTTGATTAATCGATTGATCGATAGATAGATCGATGGATTGATTGATTGGCTGGTGTACGTTGCTAGGATCATCTAACTCGGGCACACAGCTCAACTCGGCCGATGTTGGTATATCTCTGGGAGAGGTCAACGAAGGATGTTCACTAAGTGGCTACCGGAAGTCCACGGATGACGTCAGCAACCGGAAGTCCACGGATGACCTCAGCTGTGAGGTCGTCGTGGTGGACTCCAATGGAAGCAACACTCATAATGTGTTAGTGGATTTCCTTTATTGATATTTAATGCTAGGTGTGTGTACCTGCTTTTATATTACAATTGGCGATTGGCGATGTCTTTAGCCATCGAATATTAACGTATATTAATAATATACGTCTTATGTGTATTGCCTATGCTTGAATTTGTAAACAGATGTCTCTAAAATTTAATGCGCAACTATGAATATGCGTATTTATGTAAGTGTATGAATGTACTGGAATGTGTGGATGCGCCATATAGTGATATGAGATAACAATGTTCTTGTCGCAATGAACTGTTGTTGTTGTTGTTGCAGCAAGAGCTCGTATACTGGTCAGGGAGGTGGTAGCACTGTCGAGGGCTCGACTCTCGTATTTAAAGATGTCTGCGTGACGTTGTCGAAGAAGTCGATCCTCAGAGATATCTGCGGCATGGCCAAGGTTGGGCAGACCCTCGCTATCATGGGTCCTAGCGGTGGGTACATTTCTCTTTTCCTTACGTTGCCAATATCGTGGAGAATCATTGAATCAATCAATTAACTAATTAATCGAGTCAAAGATTTAGCATTCGTATTTAGGCCATACCACTCAATTGCACGTGTATAGTATCATGAACATTTTTTGCAGTATGAACTTCACTGAAAGCATTTGATAAAAATCAGCTGTAAATTAATTATTAGTAAATATTAAAGTATATTACGTTAATAATATTAATAATATTGGTGTCGGTAAATTGTTTCTCTATTGATGTAGAGGCGAATTAGATGCTACTGTTTCCCATTTCATAAGTTTCTTACAAGGTAGTAGGTAGGACCGATTAGCTTTGAGCTACCCAATTCATGACCAGTCTAGAAAAATAAATATGTGGAAATATAAAAAAATTATAAATAAATAGAAAAATAAATATGTTGATTGATTTTATGTGAAACTGATTGAATGAAAAGGTGATTGACTAAAAGAACGTTTGATATTAAGATATTCTTTCTCTTGTACTCATAACCTGTTTAATCCTGTTCGCAAATGCCTACAACCGGTTTAAACCTGTTTTGTTTACAGGCGCTGGTAAGTCGACTCTGCTGAACACTCTGGCTGGACGAATACCGGCTTCATCCGGTTTGATCCTGTTGAACGGAGAGCCCGTGTCTCGTCAGATGAGAAGAAAGATCTCATACGTGCAGCAGCAGGATGTCTTCTATCCCAACCTCACGCTCAGAGAAACTCTCACTGTAAGAGATGAAACATTTCTATCATCATCATCGTCATCTTCCCTAAAATCATAGTTTAACTAGAGCCGAGAAAAGATGAAATCTTTGAATTTTTTAAAATTTTATATTAGTGTAGTTTATTTTTTGAGAACGAACGTACAACTTAAAGGAATATAAACTACTTTTAAAAATGATTATTAAAAGATGTAAATGAAACGGCGAACTTACTGACTTTTTATATTCAAGATTTATTAATTTAACTGCAGTTTCAGACTTTACTAGATATGAACTTGTGACTTACTGTTGTTCTTGTTGTAGTTCACCACACTGCTACGCCTGCCTGACGGCATGCCCAAGAAGCTAAAGCTACGTCGTATGTATGAGATTGTGGAGGCCCTGGAGCTAAACAAGTGTCTGGACACCAGTCAGTACTCGCTCAGCCTACGATAAAATAATTTATTTTATTATTTATATAATTAGTTATCACAGCAAACAGAACAGACTTGTGGAATCCAATTGAATAGATATAAAACTCCAGTAGAGATATGTGCGAATCGGAAATAAAATATTTCTGTATCTTATTATCATCTGGTTATGACTTACTTTACTCCCAAAAGCTTTC
>CAJHZI010000210.1:20000-182911 GCA_905160935.1 Enchytraeus crypticus | reverse complement strand
TCCTGTCTTAGTCGTCCCTTACATACACACAGCAGATTGCTATATCCGAGCTAATGAAGAATATACTAGTCGTAAACTGCATATATCTTAAGAGACGACTAAGTAAGAACTGAGAAAGGCAATGTGAACTCAGTGGACATGTTACCCAAACAGTTGGATACACTTAAATGTTAATATAAACCTTTTGTCGAAGGATAAACTTAGAGATCGATTGAGTGCCTTTTATGAACGTAACAGAGGACTGAATTGAAACGCGTACCTTAGGCCTGCCATTCGGCTAAATACTAGCGTTCCCTGTGTAACAGAAATAGGAAGGAAATCCTGGTAGAGAACCAGGACTATTTTTTGCTTAGATTCACAGATTTGCATCGATTTGCATCAATAGGCCTACGTGTAGGTTATAACTGTTATTATATGATTATACTGTACTTTGTTCTGGGGTAATGTATACTGTAGCATACAATATTTTACTTACATGTAGTATAGACTAGTGTTATGAATAGGGTTCGATACTGAACTGTAGAATACGGTACAGTACTGTACAGACCTTACTGGACGATTTTTACTCTCTTAAACAAGAAAAGAACTAAATTAAATAAATTTGTACTGAAATACGTTGAGATTTGTGGTGTTTAGGTCTACAAAAATTTAGCTAACTAACGTTACACAGTTACTAACCTCTCTCTCTCTCTCTCTCTCTCTCTCTCTCTTAGTACACTGCCTACTGGCAGGTCCATGGTATATAACGCCTGCACTCTTCTAGTTACTAAACTATATTCCACTTAATTCTTTCAGTTGTACCTCCACTCCACCACAGCAGGAAAGATTAGCTGTGCGGCAGGGATTAGGTCGCAAATCAATGAATGTTAATCATATAAATAGAAGACGACGAGTAGGCGATGATAAACGGTTGATTGTTTAGCAACTCGAGGCCATTAACCTCTCCTTCTAGAATTCTAGAACAATTCTTCAGTAAATTGCAATTACTCGCCCGCCCTATTCAACTGCTGTCAGAGCTCTAAAACTATAATTACTTGTCGGGTGGTGCGTGGGATCTCTCAGATGATTTTAGACTTGCATAGCTCTTAATTTCTCAATTAATGAATGCATAAGAGAGCTATGAACCTGTAGAGTTTATACATAACTGTGGCGAGCGTTTCGAGTGTCCCATTTCGTTAATTCCCTTTACTTTGGACTATTTTCTGGATTTAGGAAAAAATTGCACCTTTTAGGACCTTCTTTTTGCTCGCCGGCTTGATTTTGACTCAGATGCTAGTGCTCGATGATGTCATTGATGACTGTTGTATTGTATTGATGAATCGTTGTTATTAATTATTATTATTATTATTATTATTATTATTATTATTATTATTATTATTATTATTATCATCATCATCATCATTATTAAAACGAAGGGCTGGATGGCGAAGTGCTAGCGTGTTTGGTTTATAAGCAGATGTCTGGAGATCCTTGTGTGTCCATTTTTCTACAAGCAGAAGATTTTCACACTCGCCACAGTTATGTTTAATTCTCGTCCGTTGTTGATGAATAGAACCCTGATGTGCTAGTGTTGTTGAAACTGTTGCGGTCTGATTATACATGCGATCAAATTAGGAGCTTACGTTTCATTTAAGCTAAAGTTGTCATTGACAACGAAGTCTTATTCCGCAATCTTTTACTTGTTGACAACAGAAAACGTGTTAATAATTGTTTATTTTATTACGCTTGAATTATTAAATCAATTTTTCGCCTATTAAGAGGTGATTTTGTTAATTAGAGGGATTAACAATCTTCAGTGAAAAGATACAAAGAAACACATGCAATGTAAATTTATGAAAATGAAGGCAGCCTGAAGGCTAATTCAGTGGGAGATGATAAACTATAAGTTATAGATTTGTTTATATTTTCAGGATATCCTGTAGAGTTCTCTGATATGATGATTTGTCCCACAGTTTCACTCACATTAAGTATTCAGTCTCTGAAGGATTAGTCATGACTCGAGTTAGGACTAAGTCTCTTCTCTTTTCGGTTTTGACATAAGGTAATGGTTTTGAAACAATATTGGATATTTATATGCCAACTAGTGCTCGAGATCTTTTCTATTTAGGAACTAAGAAGTACCTCGATTCTGGCGACTTAACCCAGATTCGTTTGTCGAATGTCAGGAGATGAGAGCTTTCAATAATTAGGTCTACGTACGCTAATTTACAACTTGAATATCAATATCTATCAGGCTGATTGCTCTCACCAATGATCTATGAAATTAATTCCAAGATTGAATAATCTAAATATAGGTTTTGATGGGTAAGTAAAGCCCAAGTTAGCATGGGCTTATTGTCACAGGCCTGGGATAGTAACGGCCTATAATTGCAAGCCTGGGATCGGCTGGGACTAACATAGCAGGGCATATCGTCGTACACCTGGAGTAGGGAGGGCCTAACATAGCAAGGGCCTATCATCATAGGCCTGGGTAGGGAGGGCCTAGGATGGTCGATGACAAATGTGAGAAATGCCACAAAACCCGGAGTTACTCTCTTTGTCGCTGTCACTGAACTATCTCTTCTTCCTGCTGCTCCTGCTGCCTCCACTCGTGCTGCCTTCCACTGCCCAGTCAGGTTTGTTTATACAAATCTTAGTTCAGCTGTCTTTCACTTAGAACTCGCTCATGCACGCTTACACTGATGTTAGTATAGCTGCTCTTTCATGTGTGTATACACTGATGTTAGTGTAGCTGCTCTTTCAGGTGTTTACACTGATGTTAGTGTAGCTGCTCTTTCAGGTGTTTACACTGATGTTAGTGTAGCTGCTCTTTCAGGTGTTTACACTGATGTTAGTGTAGCTGCTCTTTCAGGTGTTTACACTGATGTTAGTGTAGCTGCTCTTTCAAGTGTTTACACTGATGTTAGTGTAGCTGTTCTCTCAGGTGTTTACACTGATGTTAGTGTAGCTGCTCTTTCAGGTGTTTACACTGATGTTAGTGTAGCTGTTCTTTCAGGTGTTTACACTGATGTTAGTGTAGCTGCTCTTTCATGTTTGTTTTTTACGTAAATTAATTTAGCTCATACATTATGGAATGAGGCTTTTATACTTCTGTTATACTTCCTTAATTTAGCTGCTTTCTACAGCTCTTTCTGGTTTGTTTATACTGTTATTTGTTATGCTAGTAATAATATTTTTGTGGTTGAAATGCCCGCGAGATATTAGTGTATTAAAAGTGTAATGCACAACTTCTGCATTTAGATATCAGGTGTTTGTTGGTTATAGAATATCTGTGAATGTTTTCAAGCTCTTGTATGTTGTAGTGTGAACTGACATTTCGGACTATTTAGTCGTTTAGATATAACTGAGTGTAATTAATTCCAAATCTGTTGCTATTAACGCAATAGAATAGGACTTGAGGCTTTCAGAAAGACTCGTTAAAATCCTGCAGAGAGAAAGTTCCGAGCAATTTGGCGGCCGAGAACTGAAAACGCAAACAACACATCGTAATTGGTAATATCATTAGGAACTTATGATGGGTGTAGAGAAGTAGAGGAACAGGGATTATATGTATTGTTACAGACAACAGTCATTGTATGCACACTGTATGCCGACGTCGCTACTGACTGGAGCCAGTGGCGAAGTCAAGATGCTCGACCGCGGATCAGTATGTGCGGGGTTTAAATCCTGGGCTCGCTAGTCACTGACATCGCTTTCGCGTGAGGAAACTGACGTTAACCTTTGCTTTACCAGATTTTTTACTTTAAACATATTATGAAATATGCATACGTGCAGTGTGTATTTCTAGTTGTTTGAGTTTGCGTATATATGTGAGAGTAGTGAGTAAAAGTGTGTAGAGAGAGAGAGAGAGATAGAAAGAGAAAGAGAAAGATGAAGAGAGGTAATTCCTGTGGATGTCAATGTTTTAGGGGTGGTTGTAATGGGGAAGGGGGATCAGGAGGGGAAGTTTTAAATTGATGTTCTGTCATACAGAGAAGACGTCAACATAGAGAGACGAGCTCTGCCTCTTTATCAACATCTAAGCTCTTCTTTACAGTCTGCACACTGCATGAAATATACACGACAGAAATATGAAGTGCACAGTGTGGTAACATCTATAGGCCTAATGTCATGATTGACTGCATAATAATAGCATATAAAACCTGGCCGTAAAGTGTCCTGTCAGGTGTTAAAATTTTAGGGTCTAATTATACATTTCCTTAATTATACATTTAAAATTATTCACTAACAAGAGAGGTAGAGAGAGAGAGAGAGAGTGAGTGAGATATATATATATATATATATATATATATATATATATATATATATATATATATATATATATATAGAGAGAGAGAGAGAGAGAGAGAGAGAGAGAGACAGAGAACAACCGGGTGTCAAATTTCTTTGTTGCTTTGTTAAAAGAGAATTCGTAGAGAAGAACTAATCTTGTCATTATGTTAAATAATTTATATGTCTGAAATATGGTTTAGAATTGCGCATCTTATAAACAAATAGCTTAGTCGAATTACTGAGTCGAATAATTGAGCCGAATAGTTGAGTTGAATAGTTGCATCGAACAGTCGAGCCGAATAGCAATATTGATGTAATAGGATTCTCTTAAATTTGTCGCTGGTATCCTCTTATGATGCAGAAACTCGTGTTAAATCTTTTCCCGGAACTTACTTGAACCTAGTGCCCACCAATCTTATGGATTGTAGTGTATTCGATTGTATTGTATTACATTGTATTTTAGCAGATTGTATTGTAGCAGATTGTATTGTAGTAGATTGTACTGTTGTATATTTTTGTTGTGTTTTGTATTGTTGTATATTGTATTGTTGTATATTGTATTGTTGTATATTGTGATGTTGTATATTGTATTGTTTTTTTTATATTATATTATTGTATATTGTATTGTTGTATATTGTATTGTTGTATATTGTATTGTTGTATATTGTATTGTTGTATATTTTATTGTTGCATGTTGTGATGCTGTATATTACGTAGCTGTATAATGTTAATAGCTTGTAATATAAAATCAGGAATAGTGAGCGCATCGATCTATCGATCACGGTATTGATTGATTATCAGTCGTGAAGGACGCATCGTGGAGCTAGATATGATTCTATTTGATTAAAACAACTGCGCACTTGTTCAGCTTCTCTTCTTTACTCTACTGTACAGCCGGTGATCGCGTGTGTTTTCGACCTGATGCAGGATCGGCACCGTTTTAGATCTAATCTTCTCCATCTTACCGACTAGGGCACTGGCTCGGTAAGATACTCAACCGCGGATCAGATGATGCGGGATTCAAATTCGGGGCTCGGCTCGCCCGTCACTGACATCGCTTTCGAGTGAGGAAACTGACGTTAACCTTAGCTTTTTTAAAGTTTTTTCTCTAAGTAAGGTCTGCTATGTTTCTGAGAGAATATTTTTCATTCTCCACATTTTCATAAGATATATCATAAATCATAACGGCACACTGGGTCAGGAAGCACAGGTGCTTGTTTAATACCCATTTCCTCCTTCCTCTCCATGGTTGATATTCCTGATCAATCCCATTGTCATTCTGGATTTGGAAACAAATTTTTGAGAGTATATCATACCTCGTCTCTCCTCCCTATTCCCACTCATTGACTACTTGTAATTCAGGCGCAGCTGGTAAAAAAGTTGGTAAAGCTAAGGTTAACGTCAGTTTCCTCACACGAAAGCGATGTCTGTGACTAAGGTATAAGATATAAGATAGCCGAAGATACAAGATGAACAAATAGTGGAACTAGAAGCCTGTATATATCTGTCATACTGTGTGGACTTTCTGTCAGCCACTCGCAGTGTGACACTGAGAAAAACCTGCGTGTCGTGGGATAGCGTGACTCTTGTGTTATGTGTAATTCTTGAATGCTCGACTGAACGGTCATTTCTTCAAATCTCGTCACATTGAACGGTCGTCCATGAACTGCAGTTTATCGCAGAAATCTTTTCTGAATCCTCAGGATGCATTGAGCGTCCTCAAGCGAGCTATAGAGTATCTTAAAAATAGAAGACGAGGCAATTGAGGTCTCGGGTCTGCAGATTTCTGTTACACTCATCTGCGGTGAACTGCTGTCATAAGCCGCCACTCTGTCGACAATTACTAGAAAAGTTAAATATTGATTAAACCACTAATCAAGTAATGGTTAAGTTCCTTGGTGTAGAAATTGACGAACATTTAAGTTTTTCTGAAATTACTAGAATGTTCATTGATACCCGAATATTCAGTTTTCTTTTGATTTGCATTAGTTAAAATACGCTTGTAATTATTTAATTGTATTTTTGAGGGAACCAACTAGATGGCGCTAGTCGCTGTTTGGTAGCCTCTATTTCTGATCAAATACATAGAACTGCTGATAGAATAGACAAATTATTAATTATATTTGATTATGATTTTGACAGAAATATTTATTCTGCTATGAATTCATATTGTATTTTATTTTGGACTTCATATAACTTGTATGTAATGTTGTAGTGGCGTGTGATTCTGAAATAAACGTGAACTCTCTCTACCCGACTTTCCCATATCATGGGCAGTGGTAACTCTCTCTTCTCTTACTATATCTACACTCAGAGCGTAATAAGTTCTGCAAAGTATTGTGCTAATGTTGCACTGACGTTGAAAATCATTATTATAAATAATATTGTAGTATTTTATCCGTGTTGTGTCCGGATTGCTGAAGAATAGATCAACCGTGGACTGCGCTTGTCGTAAAGGGCGACAAAACACTAAGATCCTAACCAACATCAGATAGAGCATTCGATTGGAGAGCGCCTAGGCTCCAGAAAATACCACAAACTTTTCTAAATTGCGACCCTAGCTAAACTGGGATTAAAGGGAAGACGATATTGATGATTAATAGTGGTATATAGTAACATTTTGACGACTTTCAAATTGACTTTAGAGAACTAAAGAGATAGTTTGATCTAGACTGACTTGTCAGAGAGATGTCAGAGAGAACTTAGAAGCTTTGGACCTGCTATTAGGACAGAGAGAGAGAGAGAGAGAGAGAGAGAGATGCAGACAGACAGAGATACAGAGAGAGAGATAGAGAGAGACCTTCATTGTAAGTGAAAACCTATATAGAATGACATCGCGTGACAGATATTAGATGGTGTTTTAATTATATCATAATTTCTCTGATTGAGAGAATATTGGTTGTATGTACATTGAGTGCATCACACCTCGTAGACCAGAAAATCTGTGGAAAAGAGAATTTTTAAAGTTACAAATAAACAGAAATCTAGAGATAAAGAAAGCCTCTGTATTTATATGGGAGAATCTGTAAATCTCTTTAATTAGTAGTAAATCTTCTTACCAGTGAGGTTGATCACAATGTTATACGACGCCAATTGTTAGTGCTTTTTTATCCTTTCGTGCAAAATATTTTTGTCCTAACTTTAACTGTTTGAGGTCCACCTTGATGAAATATAGTTTTACTAAGGGATCACGTGACGCACTATTTATCTTTTCATTATTCTGCAGTCGAACGTTATTTATAATTTGATTTATTTGCTTACATTTTATCAGTACTAGATGTTATGGAATGTGTGACTCGCTGCTTATCCGATATTTTACTCTCTTACTCTATCGTGAGTTGAACTCAGATCTGCCGCATAAGAAGTCAGGACGTTCACAGACAATCTGTGAATACTTGCTGTTATGTTTGTCAAATCCCATGCACTTATATATTCCTATAACAGTTCAAATTGATTTTAGATGATGCCTTTAGAGGTCTATTCTCCCATTACTGTATTGTCGTATCTCATTACTCCATGCACGGAGGTGTAATGGTATCTGATCCTTCGTCAGTCATGACAACATCGAGCAGCTTTAGATAGGCTTCTAGCTAGGATAGTCGAGCAGATTGAGATAGGCTTCTAGACTGGATAGTTGAGCAGATTTAGATAGGCTTCTAGCTTGGATAGTCGAGCAGATTTAGATAGGCTTCTAGACTGGATAGTCGAGCAGATTTAGATAGGCTTCTAGACTGGATAGTTGAGCAGATTTAGGTAGGCTTTTAGACTGGATAGTCGAGCAGATTTAGATAGGCTTCTAGACTGGATAGTTGAGCAGATTTAGATAGGCTTCTAGCTTGGATAGTTGAGCAGATTTAGATAGGCTTCTAGACTGGATAGTCCTGCTGGCGTAGTCTTAGGTCATAGTAGAGAAATGAAGACTTAATTCAAGCCGCAAACTTGTGTAATAGAGACAACCGAACTCACTACTGATTGGACATTAATAGTAATCGTGAGAGAGGACAAACTTCTCTATTAGAGTAAATGATGGTTGTCAGTGTGTGCTTGCTGTGTGTTTGATCCATTAGACACTCATTCGTGATGGTCCAGCCACGTCAGTTATGGCATATAGAATTATATATATATCATAGCATTGATACATGCAAGTCTTGCTTGCTGGATAGAATTGCAGTCCTGGTGCTCGGGGTTGTCATGAACAGTAACAAAAGCTATGTATTGCCTAATTTTATGTGCGCTCTAAACGTTTTGCTTATTGAATATTCCTATAAGATCCATGTACATTTTGCTTGAGTAAATGATGTTGAAGTGATGCATACTACTTTATGTAGCGAATATTGGACTTCGTGTAATGTATATTGGACTGTATATATTGTATATTGGTTTACTTACCCGTATTGTATATTGGACTTGTATATTACACTGTATACATGTATTGTATATTGGACGGTATTGCTCATTTTGGATTGTATATTTGTATATTGGACAGTGTATTGTATATTGGACAGCATTATATATATTGGATTGTATATTTGTAAACTGGACTACATTGTATCATACATTGTGTCGTATTTTAGACTATATTGCGTATTGAATAGTATTATGTACAGTATATGGGATTGTATATGTGTATATTGACTGTATATAGCACAGTATTATGTATATGGTACTGTATATTTGTATAAAAACTGTATATTGGACTGTATATTACATATTGGGCAGTATTATGTATATTGGATTGTATATTGCATATTGGACAGTATTAGTGTTTATTATATGGCTTTTAAATTCGCATAGTGTATTGTTTTCGTGTATTATGTATGATGCATATTAGATTGTACATGCATATTCTTATATTGTACTATATATTGTATATTAGACGGTACTGTGATTATTGGATTGTATATTTGTACGGTATATGAGACTGTATATTGTATGTCTAGGCTGATCTCTTGGTTTATGTGTAGCTCGTCTATTTTGTATTCTGCGAGAGCTCACTTCTCATTTCTCTCTCTACAGTGTAATTGGTTTGCGCAGGACTCAGTATTGTGTTATGCATCCGACCAACAAGTGGTTTACTTTATAACCTAGTGGTCAATAGTTCAACGCCGGGTCTTGAATACAGCTGTAGAATTCAAAACGCTGCTTTTCATTAGTACAACAGCTGTTCAAGCTTACCTAGTGCTGTGATTTTACTTTCAGATCAGCGCTGCCGGGAATCAGAGCATCCTTCATCCCATGTCTCGGTCTTCCTCTAAAAATTTTCTCTTGCATTCTTCTTCTTCTTATTATTATTGTTATTTTTAACCCCTAAGAAGGTGATTCTTAGATGTTAAAATACTATTATTATAATTTTTATTATTATTATTACTATTATTATTATTGTTACTGTTATTGCTATTAGACATTAGAAAATAATATCTAGACTATCTAGTTATTTCTAATAGTAGCAGCGTGTTATTAGATTTGCGTAGAGGGCGTCTAGCGTAGTTTCTACGAGGTGTGATTGAATGAAGTGTGTTAGACAGATTTTGTGCTGTAACGTAAGAGAATGATGTTATTATTTATCCAGTCATTCAATTAGGTCTATTCAATTATCTGTTAACTCTTATTAGTCTATGCTCGACACTGAGACGTGTGGGTATGTAAGTACTTTACTATTTCATCTCTCTCTCTCTCTTTCTCTCTCTGGTATCCTACAACTGATTGACTAAAGGTTTATAATCCTATTCTCTGTAACTATGATTATCTTGTAGTTCTTTATGTCCCTAACATTACTTTATGGCAAGGAACTGGACTCTAAATTTCTATTGATTGATTGATATTGATTTTATAAATGAGTTCGCACTCGATCAAAGGCATTATCACGGAGACACGAGTCAGTGCCCTAACTAGCCTAGAATCCTAGACATTAACTGGAGCAGTAAAGATATTCAGGTGGTTTACCAGTGTTTACCTCTCCTTTCACCCATGACAGCTCTATCCTGCGGTGACTGATTCACGGGCTAATATTGTGTTTTTTAAATATTTGATATATACAAACAACGCGAAGTAGAGGTGTACAATTGTGAAAGAAATTTGTGTAATTTTGTTGATTAATTGATACCAAATGCTCTTAGCTATGCTGAGCTAATGTTAACGTTAGTTTCCTCACTCTAAAGCGATGTCAGTGACGGGCTAGCCCAAGATTTGAATCCCCGCAGATACTGATCCGCGGTCGAATATCTTACCGACATCGTCACTAACTCCAGTCAGAAAAAAGACCAAGAGACTGAGCAAGAAATCTACTCATAAAGATAAGAAAGAGATTTAACCTGCAATTATGTCTACTCATGATTTAACCGTTAAGATCTCGATACATGCAAGAATTCTTCGCGAGCTCTCCTGTCTGAGAGTCAAAATTTAATAATTCAATCTGCCGCTAATCTTATTAGAGATTTTAAAGAGATTTCCACGCTATGGGCTGAGAATCTCAGAGGAGAAAAGTTAGAGAAATTTCTCGAGTATGTCGCGTAGTATGAGAGAATATAGGAGTCTCTGTACCCGAGCCTCAGTGTGTGGCAGCAGCAGCAATATCAATAGTACCAATTAGAAAATAACAGCAGAGTACAAAATACATGCTGCAGTAGCATTAGCAAAGACAACAGCAATAGCATCAGTAAAAAGCTGGTAAGTTACCTCACACGAAAGTGATGTCAATGGCGGGCGAGCCCGGGATTTTGAACCCCGCACATACTGATCCGCGGTCGAGCAATAACAACAGCAATAGCATCAGTAGCAACAACAACAACAATATCATCAAAAGCAATAACAACAGCAATAGCATCAATAGCAACAACAACAACAATGCAATTAAAAAAGCAACAACAACAAGAAAATGTGAGAAATATCAACTAATAATTTTAGTAATAAATAGAACAGCATGATCAGCAATAGCTTGTAGGTTTATATTTGTATATCAAACTCTTGCATTGCTACCGGTATGATACTTCATACCGGTATGATATCATACCGGTATGATACCGGTATGCTATTTAGAATGTCTAAATAGCGTAGGGGTAACGTCATGAAGTTTTAAATGACAAATCCTGAGGTGATTTGAATCCTCGTGGGTTCGAATCCCGGCCGCGCTGATCTGAGAGTAAAATCTCGGACATTCACTGGACTGGTTAAACGGAAAATGGTCTAAATTGCCTAACGGATTAAACATGTGGTTTTAAAAGTCATAGATATCAACATAGTTGATTATTCATTATAATGCGTGTTTACTTTTTTTTTCATCAATTATAATTAAATACCTATGTGTTTAACAACTCGTGTTTTATTCTTTAGTTTTATCTTCGTCAGTCAAAGCATTATTTTAATTTTAAATATCATCAGTATGTCGCGCATGTAGCGGCATTGAAAAGGCGCAGATAATAGATTATAATGTATTATAATAGATGATAGATAATAGTTTATAGTATATAATAATAGATGATAGATAATAGATTTAGCGAACAGTCGAGAATTGACTACTCGCAACACATGCGTCTTCCGGCTACACAAGACATTCTGAATCTCTCTTGACTTTGTCATCTGATTAACTGTCGATCTGTTATTAAAATAGAAATACTCGTTGTCTCTTATATCACTCGCTCGTCTGATTATCTGGCGACCTGTTATTAAAATAGAAATACTCTTCTCGTATATCACCCGCTAATTAGCACAAGAGTCACGTGACAAGTAAACGTGCAGCCTAGTAACTAACGTCAATGTTTAAATAAGATATGTTTAATGCTTACAATTTTAAAATTCATCTAATGAATTGTACTGTAAATATTTATAGTTTTAGAGTGTGACTCTGAGAGTAATTAGCTATCATCATGTACTATGACTGTGCTGGAGATTTTGTTAAGATTTGAATATAGGGCTACTTCTTATAATAATTTCTCCTACATAGCCGATATTGCACACTATGCACGTATATATACTGTGACTATGCACAGCTGATTAACTGATTATTGACTATGCAGCTGATAACTGATATGACTATGCAAGTGATAACTGATTATTGACTATGCACAGCTGATTAACTGATTATTGACTATGCACAGCTGATTAACTGATTATTGATATGCACAGCTGATGAACTGATTATTGACTTTGCACAGCTGATTAACTGATTATTGACTATGCACAGCTGATTAACTGATTATTGACTATGCACAGCTGATTAACTGATTATTGACTATGCACAGCTGATTAACTGATTATTGACTATGCACAGCTGATTAACTGATTATTGACTATGCACAGCTGATTAACTGATTATTGACTATGCACAGCTGATTAACTGATTATTGACTATGCACAGCTGATTAACTGATTATTGACTATGCACAGCTGATTAACTGATTATTGACTATGCACAGCTGATTAACTGATTATTGACTATGCACAGCTGATTAACTGATTATTGACTATGCACAGCTGATTAACTGATTATTGACTATGCACAGCTGATTAACTGATTATTGACTATGCACAGCTGATTAACTGATTATTGACTATGCACAGCTGATTAACTGATTATTGACTATGCACAGCTGATTAACTGATTATTGACTATGCACAGCTGATTAACTGATTATTGACTATGCACAGCTGATTTACTGATTATTGACTATGCACAGCTGATTAACTGATTATTGACTATGCACAGCTGATTAACTGATTATTGACTATGCACTGCTGATTAACTGATTATTGACTATGCACAGCTGATTAATTGATTATTGACTATGCTCAGAATTCTGCTTACCGTGCTGAGAATGTTGCTGTTACTTCTATAACTTAACGTGGATTTGATTATCTGATATTTAAGGTTCTCTTGCATAGCTCATTCAAGCTTCCCACTACCTCATTGAATACGTCGTTGTTGTTTAAAATCTTTGCTCTTCTTTGCAGTTTTTTCTGCCAGAGCTTCTCTACTAGTGTGTCGCACGTCTGACCAATCAGAGCTCAGTAGTCTTCAATGCTGTTTGAAATCTATCAAGCATTGTGCTCCAAGTTAAGTGTTGACTTCTTCATTGTAAACCCTTGAATTGCTTTCAATTGCTGCCTCAATGGCGGTAGAGAACTCACTCAACTGCCTATAACCTGCTGCCTTCAGTGATGCTGCCTTTTCATTGTTGCCTTGATGCTCAAGAAATAAATCCTGAAAAGGCTTTGTGATGCTCATTTGAGTACAAAGAAAAGCTGGTAAAGCTAATGTTAATGTCAGTTTCCTCACTCGAAAGCGATATCAGTGATGGGCGAGCCCAGGATTAGAACTCTACACATGCTGATCCGTGGTAGAGATGGGCTGTTATATTGGACTAAAAGCTTTCATATTAGACTTATTTTAGACTAAACGCTTTCATAACGATGTAATACAACGTAAAGTTTCACATGAGCGAGTGAGTTGTAATTACACTAGAGTCTCGGATAAAATGAAACTTGAAGCATTTCTAAGGAAGTCTAAAAGTGCAACTTTTATGACGATGTTCTTTAGCATCACTGCTAAAGTGGTAGGCAACAAATTGTTTACTTTTACAGTAACCATCATCACGCCTTTATTTCTCTTAATAACAATAATAACAATTAGAGTGCTACTGTCATCAATGACAACATCGAGCATTATTGAGACAAAATCATGCCGGCGAGCAAAAAGATGGTCCAAAACGGTGCAAATTCCAAAATCCAGATAATAGTCCAAAGTACAGGGTATTAAAGAAAAGGAGGTTTAGGCGCAGGTCGCTGCTCATGGACACTGGATGGAAAAGAGAGATGGAAAAGATAGGTCTTTAACTGCGTATGGAACTGATCATAGGAAAGCAAAGGCCGATGTGCTTCAAATGAAGATTTCCGAAGATTAGATGGAAGAGAATTCCAGATCTGCGGTGCAGCATGCTGGAAAGAACGATTAGATAGCTTAGAGCGCGAAGGTAAGCTAGGTCTCACAAGAGTAATTAATTTAGAAGACCGAGTAACAGCAGCTGCATCGCTTTAATCAAGTGAGAAATACAAGTTTGTCCAGGGATGGTGATGGACTTTAGGTTAACGAAGCTTTTTTGTAAATGATTCCCTCTTTAATCTTTAGCCAGTGCAAAGACTTTAAAATGGGCGTAACATGTGAGTACTTGGAACTACAAAAAATTGCTCGCGCAAGAGAATTCTGAACAAACTGCAATCGATCAATCTCACAGCCAGGGAGATTCAAAAACAGGGAATTGCAGTAGTCTAATTTCGATTGCACAATAGCAGCACCAATTGTAGTAGCTGTCTCACGTGACAAATATGGACGTATTCGACGAAGATCTCGGATATGAAAGAAACATGCTTGTGACGTTTTAGTTATGTGTTCTTTGAAGGTTAGGTGTTTATCAAGGATAACACCGACATTTCTCACAGAAGAAACAGGTGTTATTGTAATATCCGAAGATAACGTAGGAGTTTTCCCATTCAGCTTCAGAAGCTGTCGAGGTGTCCCAACCAACAAGAATTCAGTCTTAGATGGATTAAGTGCCAACAAATTAGCAGACATCCAAGAGGATATAGACTGAAAACTTTGTTGCAGGAGGGTTTCAGCATCAGAGTAAGAGTTAGGGGTGAAACAAGTGTACATTTGAGTGTCATCAGCATATAGTTCATGATAAATAGAATGAGAAGAGATCAGTGAGCTTAAGGGTGTTGTATATAGGTTGAAGGGATAGGACCAAGAACGGAGCCTTGAGGCACACCATACTTTAAGTGGGAAGGTGAAGAGACGTACTCCATCACTTTCACACTAAAAGAACGATCCGTTAGATAGGAAGAAAACCAATCAAGAACAGTTCCCCGAATACCGAACCAGGAAGAAAGACGTTCCAGAAGAATATTGTGATCAATGGTATCAAAAGCGGCCGAAAGATCAAGCATACATAATCCAGTTAAGCGTTGTGTGCACATGGCATTGGCAATAGAATTGCACACAGATAGAAGCACCGTTTCGGCTGAAAGATGCTTAGTATAAGCAGCTTGATGCTTATTAAATAGATCATTGCAAGAGAGATAAGTAGAAGGCCTCTGAAGAACAATTCTTTCAGTGAGTTTAGATATGTACGACAGATTAGATATAGGCCTGTAATTCGACAATGATTCCTTATCCAGTGTGGGCTTTTTAAGCAATGGAATAATAACTGCAAGCTTAAGAGCGCAAGGAAATATGCCAGTAGAGAGAGAGAGAGAGAGAGATTAACAATCAATGTTAACACAGGAGCAAGTATGTGAATACACTTCTTTAAAAGAGAGGTTGGGATAGGGTCCAAGTCACAATGTTTGGCTAAAATTAATGTAGTAATCTCTTCAATTGTAACTGAACTGAAATTAGAAAGCTCATCCTTGAAATGAGTCTGTACTGGAGTATGAGGAGTAGAGTTAGGAGCTGGAGAGATAGATGCTCTAAGATTGCTTATATCACTAAAGTAACTGGAAAATTGTTCAGGAAGTGACTCAACAGGAGTAGAAGGAAGAGAAGGAGAAATAGATCTATGTAAAAGATCATCAGCAGTTTTCAATAATCTCTTGACATTCACAGCCTTACTGACCAAAGAGGAGTAGTACTCTTTCTGAGCATTAGCAATAGCAGTACGATAAATCTTGTGTTGTAAATTAGAAACAGTTTTCCAAAAATCGGAATGGGTATGACGCCACTTTCTTTCAGCTCTACAGCATGCAGCCTTTAGCTTTCTCAGATCAGAGGTGTACCAAGGGTTAGATTTCTTAAGCTTCTTGGTAGTTAGAGGTGCATGCGTATCAAGTAGAGATGAAAGAGTAGTGTTATACTGTTTTACTAATTCATCAAGATCATTAGAAGGAGACTTGATCAAAGTCGAGTTTTCAAGATCAGAACAAAAGAGATCAAGATTAATATTATTAATACACCTAAATGAAACAGTAGCTGAATTTTTAATAGTATCTGGCTTAATATGATTATAAGTGAATACAACAGGAAAATGGTCTGACGGCGAGTGAGATAAAATAGTAACACTTAAAGGATCAATAGCAGAGAGACTTGGCGTAATAACAACATCAAGTGTATGATGGTGAATATGAGTAGCAACAGTCACATGTTGAACAGCATTGCAAGAGGACAGCAAAGTATTAAACTCCTGAGTTAAGGGATCAAGATCGAGGATTATCAAGGTGAATATTGAGGTCACCTGTAATCACAAAGTCTGATTTAGAAGTTGTAAGGAAGGAGAGTGGGGCAGAAAACTCAGATAAAAAGAGAGAAAAAGGTTTGGCATAGGTGGAGGAAGATGGTGGTCGATACACTGCAACAACATGCAGAGTACATGTGCCAAATTTGCCAGTGACTGAAATTGCTTCAAATGAAGAAAATTTATGACAGTCATTGCTAAGAAGGGTAAAGGGCTTCCTTAGTAGGAGAGCAACTCCACCACCCTTAGCACCAGATATCCTAGAGTCACGATTTGCAATAAACATATCATAACCTGGAGGAAGAACAGACATCAGTTCAGAAGGAGTGGTTATAGAGGATAGCCAAGTTTCACTGATGGCAAAACAGTCAAACTTGTGAGTCTCAGCCAAATCATGCAAAGCAATGATATGGTCTGAGTTAGGGAGGGATCGAATGTTAAGAGAGCAAAGAGAAATATTGCTTCGAAGAGAATTAACTGGAATTCTCGATCTAAACATGCGTACAAAACTGATTAATCAGTAATTGTAAACAATACAGAAAGTACAATATAAAATACAATATAGTATTACACAAATTACATAAAATGATACAAATACACAAAATTAACTAACGATCAAAATATCAACACTATAACTTTAACAATTTAAACAGAAAAAGCAGTATAAAATAACTGTAACGGAATCAACTATAACGGTAAAATAACGGTCACAACTGTAAATTGATTTTTCAACAAAATAACTATATAACAGATTGATAATATAACATAAAACTATGAACTAAGTTAATAGTACGCCAATGTACTTAATCAAGTCCAAAACTATTCACTGAAGACGCTAAATTTCGTCAAAAATCTATTTATTTATTATAAACCAATAAATAGACAGTCCTGTCAACTTATGCCTTAATGAAGGCAATAATAGTTGTCATAAACTTAGAGATAGAGCCCAGCCTTTTATGCTCTTTCTTAAAACTGTGCAGACTATGAGTGACAATAACTTCATCATGAGGATAATTACAAACATTGCTACTAGAAATTTAATTGTCAAAATTCTGAATTAATTTTTCTGAAGATAATTTCATTTTAAAATAACATTAGCCGGTTAGATAGTGTTGAATTCCCAGGGACACCGCTCACTCGTGTTCACATACACACTCACGCACAGAGATAGAGAGAGAGAGAGAGAGATAGAGAGAGAGAGAGAGAGGAAGAGAGAGAGAGAGAGAGACAGAAAGAGGAAGAGAGAGAGAGAGAGAGAGAGAGAGAGAGAGAGGAAGAGAGAGAGAGAGAGAGAGAGAGAGAGAGAGAGAGAGAGGAAGAGAGATACAGAAAGAGGAAGAGAGAGAGAGAGAGAGAGAAAGAGGAAGACAGAAAGAGACAGACTGAGGACGGGAGAGAGACAGATAGACTAAGAGAGAGAGAGAGAGAGAGAGAGAGAGAGAGAGAGAGAGAGAGAGAGCGAGCGACAGACAGAGAGACATAGCTGGAGAAAGAGAGAAACTTCTCAGAATGTTCTGTTGTTAGTGAAGTATAAAGTGACTTGACAATGAGACGGGTTCAGAAGACTAGCTCCACGCTCTGCGGCCACAGAACGGCTGAGAATTGAAGAAAATTGAATTTGAAAACCTGGCTTTTGATCGGCGGTGCGTCGTCGATATCAGATAAGGTCGCTTTAACTCACTATCCTTAGATATCATGGATAGTCTGATGATCAACTAACTCACTACCTTTAGATATCATGGATAGTCTATACGATTAACTAACTCACTACCTTTAGATATCATGGATAGTTTAGACGATCAACTAACTCACTATCCTTAGATATCATGGATAGTCTAGACGCTCAACTAACTCACTATCTTTAGATATCATGGATAGTCTAGACGATCAACTAACTCACTACCTTTAGATATCATGGATAGTTTAGACGATCAACTAACTCACTACCTTTAGATATCATGGATAGTTTAGACGATGAACTAACTCACTATCCTTAGATATCATGGATAGTCTAGACGATCAACGAACTCACTACCTTTAGATATCATGGATAGTTTAGACCATCAACTAACTCACTATCCTTAGATATCATGGATACTCTAGACGATTAACTAACTCACTATCCTTAGATATCATGGATAGCGATATCTAAATACTCACTTGTTACGCCCATTTTGAAGTCTTTGCACTGGCTAAAGATTAAAGAGCGTATCATTTACAAAACAGCTTCGTTAACCTAAAGTCCATCACCATCCCTGGACAAACTTGTATGTCTCACTTGATTGAAGTGATACAGCCTGCTGTTACTCGGTCTTCTAAATTAATTACTCTTGTGAGACCTAGCTTACCTTCGCGCTCTAAGCTATCTAATCGTTCTTTCCAGCATGCTGCACCGCAGATCTGGAGTTCTCTTCCATCTAATCTTCGAAAATCTTCATTTGAAGCACATCGGCCTTTGCTTTCCTGTGATCAGTTCCATAGGCAGTTGAAGACCTATCCTAGTTGAAGACCTAGAGATCTTTTCCATCTCTCTTTTCCATCCAGTGTCCATGAGCAGCGACCTGCGCCTAAACCTCCTTTTCTTTAATACTCTGTACTTTGGACTGATTATCTGGATTTTGGAATTTGCACCGTTTTGGACCATCTTTTTGCTCGCCGGCTTGATTTTGTCTCAATAGTGCTCGATGTTGTCATTGATGACTCTAGCACTCTAATTGTTGTTATTATTATTATTAGTATTATTATCTAGATGTAGCAGTAACAGGTGCACTAAACTTCAAGTTAAACAATATATTTAACAAACCTCTAGTTAAGCAACAGGTTTACTAAAGCTCTGTTTAGACTACAGGTTTACTTAATTCCTTAGTTAAAAGACCGGCTTTACTAGTCCTCTAGTAAATAGAAAGTATAAAAGCCTCAAGTAAACGTTTATTCGTCTTCTAAGCAGTTGCAGTAACTCTCAGGTTGATGCGATAATGTTCATGGTAATTGTTTATTAAATAGAATGAAAAGTTGTGACTCAAGTCGAGGAATTAATTAGATTCGGCGCATTGTTGAGAGGCTGTATGACGTGCGTTGTGTTTAATATATATGTGTATTATATATACGTGTTTATATACCGTACATGTAATATTGTATATATATGTGTGTGCATATATATATATATATATATATACAGTTTATTTCACGTGTTGTGTCTGAAACTCTGAAGTATGTACCAACAGTTGATTGCACTTGTCTTAAAGGCGACTAAATAAGAACTGAGGAAAGCGGCTGAAAACACCTCAGAAGAACTGTGAGACGTGGGAACCAATGAGAACCAATTGACAATGTCGGTAAGATATTCGAACGGGGATCAGTATGTGCAGGGTTCAAATCCTGGGCTCTCCCGACACTGACGTCACTTTCGAGTGAGGAAATTTAACTGACGTTAACATTAGCTTTACCTGATTTTATCTGAATCTCTTCTTCCTCATCGTCCCTCACGTGCACTTCGTTCCACTTACGCCAATCTTCTGATTGTTTCAAATATTCTCACGGCGTTGGGCAGACATTCATTCTCTTATGCAGTACCCACAATCTGTAACTCTTTATCTGCTAATCTTCGCTCTTGTACTTCTCATTCAACTTTCTCTTACAAGCCTAAGTCTTAAGACATCTCTTTCCGCCATAGACATAACGCTATCTATCCTGGCCATTTTTGATCACCGGACTGGCTTTCGTTTAGGACTTTACTTCTCCTCAGCGCATTTCTTTTAGAGGTTGGTTTGGGTGAATTGATCTGTAGTGATGTGTGCTGTGGGGACGTCCATTGCATTATCCATGGATGAGGAAACGGACGTATGACCTTTATTGCTATTATTATTATTATTATTATTATTATACCCTGAATCCACTGCTTTTGGCTCCAGCAGCGCCCGTCCCCACTTCCTCTGTTATCGATCCACGACGACGGTGACTCCCCTCAACACGCGTTGATGAGGCAGTTGTGAGAACTCTATTGGGAGAACCGCTTTTAGAAGTCAACAACCCTGAAGTCTGGATAGCTGTTCCTAGAGAATACTGGGATCTAGTTTCCGCTTGATTAGGGCTCTGATTTGTAAAACCCGATGAGCTCTGCCTCTCTGTCTCAGCCTGCCCTGAGGCAGAGAGGCAGAGCTATTATTATTATTATTGTTATTATTATTGTTATTATTAATAGTAATCAGTGTTACAGCGGTGGGGTAGCCCGTGTGAGCTCAGTTGTTTGAGCTTGGACGAGAATACCAGGGCTGAGTTGACAATGGCTAAGTGGTAGACAGGGAGTTGGAGGAGAGGGGTGCATGATGAGGTAGGTGGGAGGGGGTTAGTTTTGAAGAATTTGATTTCAGTTCTCTCGCTTTCAGGATCGTCGCATTGAGAATGTAAATAGACAAGCAGTGAAACTAATATACGTAGAGTAGGATAGGTACACACACAACACACACACACACACATAGAGAGAGAGAGAGAGAGAGTGAGAGAGAGAGTGAGAGAGAGAGAAATGAATATAATATGTGTGGTAGAATGGTAAATAGAGAGAGAGTGATAGAGATAGAGACTGAGAGAAATGGTCAGAGAAGTGAGTAAACCGTAAGAAACATATAAAGCTGATAGAGAAATAGTAGGAAGGTCTAAGATTAATTGTATGGAAGTTTATATAGAACTATCTATATAAACTATCTATATACTGTATCATGCATCCATTGTGTGGTAGACATTGGTTAAATATACGTGTAATACTGTATCATGCATTCATTGAGTAGTAGACATTGGTTATATATACGTGTAACACTGTATCATGCATTCATTATGTGGTAGACATTGGTTAAATATACGTGTAACACTGTATCATGCATTCATTGAGTGGTAGACATTGGTTATATATACGTGTAATACTGTATCATGCATCCATTGTGTGGTAGACATTGGATAAGATATACGTGTAACACTGTATCATGCATTCGTTGTGTGGTAGACATTTGTTAAATATACGTGTAATACTGTATCATGCATTCATTGAGTGGTAGATGTTGGTTAAATATACGTGTAACACTGTATCATGCATTCATTGTGTGGTGGAACTGGAGTCTGCAACGCAGTCACAGATAACTCCCGCATTCATGAACTGGAGGCACAGCTGGGATCTAAACCCGTAACCTCTGAATCTTTAATGCGGCTCTCTAGCACTAGTCTAGCAGGTGCTGAGCAAGAATTTGGGGGGAGAGTGGCTTAACCCTCATCCGAATATAAACTCACTTGAGGTTAATGGTAAACCCTTTATATAACATTCAGATTAAATCTTTTAAGGTTGCGTATATGACCAAAGATTTAAATTTACTACTACTCATATAGCGAATATTTGGCTGATTGTTAAGTGTGGAGTTTATTGTGAGAAAGGCAGATGAGGATGTTGTAAAGAGAGTTTGGAGGGAAGAGCTGTATGTTAAGCTAGGGAGAGTTAGACCACAATTGTCGTGGGATGTGGTAATTCAGAAAGATATGATAAATAGGGGATTGACTGATGATATGGTGTGGGACAGAGAGGACTGGAGAAATTCTATTCGTACCCGACCCTGGTTAAACTGAGATTTAAGGGAAGGTGATGATGATGATGATGATATGATATTGGATAGAGAGGATTGAAGAAATTCTATTCGTATCCCGACCCAGGTTAAACTGGGATTTAAAGGATGATAATGATGATGTTAAGTGTGGAGTTTAGATTAGCAGCCTGTGCTCGTATAATTTAGTTTCTGTGATCGAGAATCGGTGCATTGAATTACTCACTTGAAAGATCATACGAGTTACAGAATATTCACAATTGCTCGTCCTTTTATTCCCGCCTCTGTAGTACTTCACTGGACTGCAGCAACTGTTATAAATCACCGTTTGTTTCTAATTCGAAAGATTTCGCTAAGTTTGGCGCGGTATGTTGAGAGGAGCTGCTGGAGGCCGATAACGCTTTGAAAGCAATTACTCGGGTTCAACTGTTTGCGCTTTTATTGGCCGCTGCACCGATTGTCAGGCCCACTGCGCCTTCCTCGGCACTGCTACGTGCAGTATCAACAGAGATTTAGATGGACGAGGCATTTCATTGCTTAGATATCGTCTGATTGCTAATTTTGTGATGCTACGTGAATGTATGCTTATAAATATTTACGTAAATTTTAATATCTAAATCTAATTAATTATTTTAATATTTCTAAATTTTAATATCTATATCTTTAAGCTTATGTGACTAGTTTCTGAGTGAAGCTGATGGAATAAGCGAGGCTGCACCTTTGCGCAGTGTTTGTCTCTATTAATATTTAAGTTGTTCATTTAAGTCCGTGTAAATTATATTAACTGTAAGTTTAGCACCTGCCCTGGCTCAAAGCTTTCAACATTGCGACTTCATTTTGGAATCATTGAAATTATCTATCTCGTATTGGTGGATAGATGTAAAATATTACTTTTCTACGTATTCCCTGCAGGTCACTGTGGAATAGATATAACCCAGATAGTGCTCAGATAGACTTTGACAAATAGGATAGGAAAATACAATTGTGCCTGAACAGAGCTTGTTCTAAGTTACCTGATAGACTGGTACCGTCAGGTCTTATACTAAACAGAGCCTGTCCTAAGTCACCTGATAGACTGGTACCGTCATGTTGTATACTGAACAGAGCCTGTTCTAAGTCACCTGATAGACTGGTACCGTCAAGTCGTATATTGAACATAGTCTGTTCTAAGTCACCTGATAGACTGGTACCGTCATGTCGCATACTGAACAGAGCCTATTCTAAGTCACCTGATATATTGGTACCGTCATGTCGTATATTGAACAGAGCCTGTTCTAAGTCACCTGATAGACTGGTACCGTCATGTCGTATATTGAACAGAGCCTGTTCTAAAGTCACCTGATAGACTGGTACCGTCATGTCGTATATTGAACAGAGCCTGTTCTAAGTCACCTGATAGACTGGTACCGTCATGTGGTATACTGAACAGAGTCTGTTCTAAGTCACCTGATAGACTGGTACCGTCATGTCGTATATTGAACATAGTCTGTTCTAAGTCACCTGATAGACTGGTACCGTCATGTCGTATATTGAACAGAGCCTGTTCTAAGTCACCTGATTAGACTGGTACCGTCATGTCGTATATTGAACAGAGCCTGTTCTAAGTCACCTGATATACTGGTACCGTCATGTCGTATATTGACAGAGCCTGTTTCTAAGTCACCTGATAGACTGGTACCGTCATGTCGCCATACTGAACAAAGTCTGTTCTAAGTCACCTTATAGACTGGTACCGTCATGTCGTATATTGAACAGAGCCTGTTCTAAGTCACCTGATAGACTGGTACCGTCATGTCGTATACTGAACAAAGTCTGTTCTAAGTCACCTGATAGACTGTTACCGTCATGTCTTACACTGAACAGGGATACGGTCAATCCGTCGTCTCCATCCATCCATCCATCCACCATACCATCCATCCATCCATCCATCCATACCATCCATCCATCCAGTCATCCATCCATCCATCCATCCATCCATCCACCCATCCATCCACCATCCATCCTCCATCCATCCATCCCTCCATCATCCCATCCATCTCCATCCATCACATCCATCCATCCATACATCCATCCCTCTATCCTGCCATCCATCCATTCCTCTATCTGTCTATCTATCTATCGATATTCTATCTTTCTTCTGTATGTCTACTAACCTATATGTAATGTAATATATATATCGCTACTTTTTATCGCTAGATAGGAGTTTAAAAAGTTTCTCGGTGAAAGTTTTACGATACTAACAACTATCAAACGATATTAGCAAATTTTATGCTTGTTGCTATTTTTTCAAACTTTATCAACTGTTATTTATTTACCAAACTTTATCAACTGTTATATATTTCATGTTTATTCCGTTTTCCTAGTCATTTTTCTATTTGTATGACTGAGGGGTGATCAACTAGTTAGGTTATTTGTGACCTCTTTGACGGTCTTGTTTGTGTATAACACAGTATATTTTGAGTGTATTGAAATAAACACAGTAGTTCTGTCTCTTTCACATGCCATGTCGAGACCCCCATCGATTATAAAGGAGTGAGTCCCTTCACAAATAGCTCTGCCATGGCTATCACACCTCATCGTAGCCTTTAGTTTTTCCACATGAGGTTCTGTAAGGTGGAATGAACATCTTCTTGAGCCTAATAGATCTCTCTCTCTCTTAATGCACTGTCTACTGGCAGGTCCATGGTATATAACGCCTACACTCTTCTCTGTCTTCCGCTTTATTTATTTAGATCACCAAAAAGGGTTATTCAACCCTGTACAGTTCACAAGCAATGCAAACAAACAAGTAAATGCAATAAGTGAACACAATTTAAATGTGAACCATGGTGAACTTAAAACGAAAATATAAAATAGATATTAAAGAATTTAAATAAAGAAATTCAAAATAAAGAAAATTAATGATAATAGGTAGGCATAATTATACATTTAAGATCAGTATCATAAATAACTATTCAATAAGTACCGACGAAGATTAATATTGAAAACGTTAACGGAACGAGATGATCGTAAATTAGGTGAAAGGGATAGCCAGTATCTAGGGCCTTGTGCAGCGATATACTTTTCGCGACAGAAGGTTCTAAACGATGGTATAGTAAATTCCGAAACTTGTCGAAATTTATAAGCAGAATTTTCAACATTATTTAATGGCGACGAATAGTTGTAGCATAAAGGCATATCATTATGAATAAGTTTATACAGAAATACGCAACAGCAATGTTTATGAACATCACTTAACTTTAAAATTTTAAGTTCTTTAAATATATTGTTCGTATGACTACGAAACTCTGCATGTTGAATTATTCTAATTGCTCGTTTTTGAAGTACTATCAATTCGTTGAGCATGGTTTTTAGAAGCGTTCCCCCAAACAATATTACAATAAATTAGATGCGGATATATTAGACTGTAGTATAAATTTAATATATAATGTTCAGGTAACTTAGTTTTAACCCGATGGAGTAATCCAATGGATTTGGCTAATTTTTGTGCAGTATAAGAAATGTGATATTGCCATGATAATTTTTCATCAAGAATCACTCCCAAAAATTTAGTCTTATCTATTCTATAAATGTTGATATCATCTATGTATATATGAAAATTTTCAGAATTATTGTTATATTTGTATTTATACCCAAATAGCATGTAATTGGCTTTTTGTATATTTAGGGATAATCTATTCGCTTTAAACCAGTCAGAGAGTGTTAGGAGTTCAGTATTAGTTGAATTCATTAGTTTCAAAATATCAGGGTTTGTGCAGATAATGTTTGTATCATCTGCAAATAATATGAAGGTAAGAATTTTACTAATCTCGGATATGTCATTGACATAAATCAGAAACAACAAAGGTCCCCATATTGAACCTTGTGGGACACCACATTGAATAGTTCTATATTTTGATTCTGAATTATTATATACCACATATTGCTGTCTATTGGTTAAGTAACTTTTTAGAAGTGTATTAAATACTCCCCTAAAACCATACATTTCTAGTTTTTTAAGTAATATTTCATGGTTTAAAGTGTCAAAAGCTTTTGAGAGATCTATGAAAATACCCAAACAAAATTCTTTATTGTCAATAGCTTTAGACACCCTATCATGCATGTTTAATAGGGCCATATATGTAGAGTGCTTTTTCTTAAATCCATATTGAGCTTTCCTCTTCATGTGTACAATATAATGAGAGGATCTTTAAATCACATAGAAATATGAAATGGAAAAGCGGCAAGTACAGAAAACGTACCAACAGAATTTCTGAAAATGCTTAAGAGAGATGTAATACTGAAATCTATGAAATTATGCATGGAAGTGTACAGTACTGACATCTGGTCATAGGTTTCACAAAGACGTGATGATTCCAATAACCACAAAGTCTAATGCTGTGGAGTGTACCAGACATTTGTGCCAGAGATTCGACCTGTGGTAATCAGCATACTCTAATCTTTCGTTTTTGCTTGTCTGGTTATATATTTACTAAGTACTTTTGGTGTGCTTCTGTTTTATGTAGAAATTGTGCTGAGAAAAGTAAATAAACGATACACGTGACAGAAATAAAGTTCTTTTATTTACGACTCGTTTGTTATTTGACTAACTGTACTGGTAAGTATTTGACGTAATATGACAGTGCTGTGTCCCGAACACAGAAGAATAGACCAACCTTTAACTGCAGGTGTCGTGATAGGCGACTGAACCAGAACTGAGTAAGGCCACGGGAAACCACCTCAGAAGCCATATTTTTTAATAAGCTATAGGCTACGCAAGGTAAGGTATAAGGTAATTAGCCTTGTTAAGGGTTGAATTTAGTATTCTTTGGAGTACTCTTTATAAAGCGTGACAGACTCTGAGTGCGAATCTTGTACCTATCGCTTGGCCGATCATTAGAAAGAGGCCAGACAGTATCAAAATCCTGAACAGTTGTACTGATAGATGTTAGAGTAGACTTCAAAGATGGCTGACAAATAGAGCCTCGTCTAGTGATCACTCTACGATCATGTAGACTTCAAGTGGCTGACAATAATGCCTCGTCCTGGGATCACTCTACGATTATGTAGACTTCAAAGATGGCTGACAACACCCTACAGTGAATAGTTACTCCAAGGTTTGGTATCCTGGCATATGGCGGCCTGTCCTCAGCTGACCAAATTGTTTTCACTATAAATAATGATTTGAGCGCATTTGTAGTTGATAGCGCCGCCTGGTGTCACAGGATGGAGACTGCTTGTTATACGCTAAATGTTATACCACGTGATGATGATGTCGATAAATCATTGGTACTGTTCAAGTGCTGTAATGACAATAATAATAACCCACATTATAGTGAAATGATCAACTGTGTTGATACCTATCATGTATTTTAATACCACATATTAAATCCGTTAGGCAATTTAGTCCATTTTCCGTGCAATCAGTCCAGTGAATGTCCGAGATTTTACTCTCAGATCAGCGCGGCTGGGATTCGAACCCACGAGAGTTCGATTCACCTCAGGGTCTGTCATTTAAAACTTCATGACGTTATATACACCCTTAACCATTGCGCTATTGAGACATTCAAATGATACATTCATAAATACTTATAAAACGGGTCAGATTAAATCATTAGGCCTTTTGTTGGAGAAGAATAATTTACCCTTGGAAGAAGACACTAAAATTCACTTGAGAAATGGTGTTTTCGTAGATGGGCAGATGGGTATTGGCTTGAAGCCAACTTTGGAGTAAGACAAGCTTGTGTTAACTCATCCTTCGGGTCTTAGCTTTTTATAGCGAATCAAGTGTGATAGATCATTGATGAACTATAGTGAATCAAGTGTGATAGATCATTGGTGAACCATAGTGAATCAAGTTTCATAGATCATTGATGAACCATAGTGAATCAAGTGTGATAGATCATTGATGAACGTAGCGATTCAAGTGTGATAGATCATTGATGAACCATAGTGAATCAAGTGTGATAGATCATTGATGAACCATAGTGAATCAAGTGTGATAGATCATTGATGAACAACAGTGAATCAAGTGTGATAGATCATTGGTGAACCATAGTGAATCAAGTTTCATAGATCATTGATGAACCATAGTGAATCAAGTGTGATAGATCATTGATGAACGTAGCGAATCAAGTGTGATAGATCATTGATGAACCATAGTGAATCAAGTGTGATAGATCATTGATGAACCATAGTGAATCAAGTGTGATAGATCATTGATGAACAACAGTGAATCAAGTGTGATAGATCATTGGTGAACCATAGTGAATCAAGTTTCATAGATCATTGATGAACCATAGTGAATCAAGTGTGATAGATCATTGATGAACGTAGCGATTCAAGTGTGATAGATCATTGATGAACCATAGTGAATCAAGTGTGATAGATCATTGATGAACCATAGTGAATCAAGTGTGATAGATCATCGATGCACCATAGCGAATCAAATGTGATACTTTCTAGTAAACTCTGTGTCTTGGACTTTTAGCCGTGTATAAGTGAAAAAGAAAATAATCTAGGGTGAGAATGAGGCAGAGAGAGGGAAAGAGAGAGAGAGAGGAGAGAGGGGGGCAGAGAGGAGAGAGAGAGAGAGAAAGCTGGAGAGAAACTAACAGATGGGTTGAAAGAAACTGTTCAAACATTCTGATATGAAACCAATATCAAAAGTTCTAGCTTTGCTATCAAGTATGTGGAGTAGCGGTGGAATACACCTTGGACTGATGCTGTAGTAAAAGTAAGCGGTGGAATACACCTTGAACTGATGCTGGTAGAAAAGCAACATTAGTTCTGACCAGTCGCTTACGTTATAAAATTAAGTAACGTTAAAGTTATGAATATATTATTGATTAAGATTTTACGCAGATAAAATAGTAACTTGGAGAAATCTTCACACTAATAACTTTCTGCTAAACCCCTTTCCTCCTATCTCTAATCATTCTCTCTACTCTATTTGAATCTTTAATCACTCGCTCTACTTATTTCTCTAAACAAGTATTACATTGTGCAACATTTGACAGCATTACATTATGCAACATTTGACAGTATTACATTGTGCAACATTTGACATTATTACATTGTCCAACATTTGACAGTATTACATTGTGCAACATTTGACAGTATTACATTGTGCAACATTTGACAGTATTACATTGTGCAACATTTGACAGTATTACATTGTGCAACATTTGACAGTATTACATTGTGCAACATTTGACATTATTACAGTGTGCAACATTTGAGAGTATTACATTGTGCAACATTTGAGAGTATTACAGTGTGCAACATTTGAGAGTATTACATTGTGCAACATTTGACAGTATTACAGTGTGCAGTATTTGACAGTATTACATTGTGCAACATTTGACAGTATTACATTGTGCAACATTTGACAGTATTACATTGTGCAACATTTGACATTATTACAGTGTGCAACATTTGAGAGTATTACATTGTGCAACATTTGAGAGTATTACAGTGTGCAACATTTGAGAGTATTACATTGTGCAACATTTGACATTATTACAGTGTACAACATAATATGACAGTGTTAGAGTGTGCAACATTTGTCGTGTTGTGTTTTAGCAAGGCTTATAAGCGATCCTAATGCTCTGTTAATGGGTCATAACAGAAGTAAACGTGAAGCGCCGCCTATCGGTTGTCATATGAGAATTGTCAAAGAAGTATTGGCAATAAACCGTTCTTGAGAGCCCGGGCTTCCCTTTACTGTCTAGTGCTCTTGTAAACATGCATGTCTGCAGCTATAATATTGAAGTTGTCAAGAAATGCATATTTCTTTAATATTGAATAAAATGGATCACATGTGTTGATTTCATGGTTGGTTTCGAAGTCGTATAAGATACTCGACCGCGGATTAGTATGTGCGGGGTTCAAATCCTGGGCTCGCCCGTCACTAACATCGCTTTCGAGTGAGGAAACTGACCTTAATATTAGATTTACCAGCTTTTAGATTTTAGAATTTTGTTAAATGTCGTGATTTGTGTTTCGTGAACGGCATTTATTTTTCTCTACGTTCTGATTTCTGGACGTTACGCTAGAGAGAGGTAGACCACTACTGACGTGGATGTGGTGATTAATTTAACTTAATAAAGTTAAGAAAGACACGAAAAATAGGGGATTGACTGATGACATGGTGTCTGATGGAGTGAGTTGGAGATTTATTTAGATTCCGCCAATAGTTAAACTGGTATTTATAGGTAGATAACAGGTCCACGACATATATTTTGATACAAGACTAAAAATAATTTGATGTCGCTGCTAGCGTTTACTAGCTTCTTCAATATCCTGTTAACTATATGTTGGGAAGGAAAATTTGGCCACGCAGATTGCTCTATGTGAGTTAAGGGAAGCCTTGGATGTTCAGCTTGTCTGGCAATATCGAAGAGGTCAGACTTGGCGCTTAGAGACATGGGAAGTTTCATTTCTGAGAGATTTATTCTGCGTAGCGTCAAATTTCCTCTTGTTCTTTAGTAATTCTGTTATAATTGTTTCCTTTATACACACAACCAATCAATCAGTCGATAAATTTAACAGGACTTCAATATTCAATAAATCAATCAATTAGGCAATCAATCAGTCAGTCAATATATCAGTCAGTCAATCAATGAATCGGTCAGTAAAGCAATCAGTCAGTCAATCAGGCAGTCACCTAGTCCATAAAACAACTACTCAATCAATACATCATTCAGTCTGTCAATCAAACTATTTAAATTAGGTAATAGTTTTAGCACTTGTTTGTTGAAAAGGTGCTTAATTTCTGAATTAATTTCTTACATATAAAAACTAAGGCTAATATTAACGTCAGCTTCCTAACTCGAAAGCGATGTCAGTGACGGGCGAGCCCAAGATTTGGACCACGCACATACTGATCAGCGGTCAAGTATATTATCTAGATCGCCACTGGCTCCAGCAGCCAGTGTCATTTAGCGAGCGTGAAAACCGCATTTAAGTAGAAATATGTACCTTGGACTTTTCACTTGCGGCACACTAGAGAGAGAGAGAGAGAGAGAGAGAGAGAGAGAGAGAGAGAGAGAGAGACTATTAGACACGAGTAGGTAGTTGAGGATGGTATGGGATGGTCAGGCTCGTTGTCACTAAACAGTCGTAGCTTCTTGTTTCTCTCTTCATTACACCGGCATTGTAGAGTCATTCATTGTCATCACTGCCTGCCGCACATCTTCATCATTATCAGTTTTATCAGCTTCATTCTTATCATCAATGCTATCAACTCCATTGTTATCATTTGTTTTATCATCAGTGTTGTCATCAGTGTTATCATCTCCATTGTTATCATCAGTGTTATCAACTCCATTGTTATCATTAGTGTTATCATCATTATTCTTATCATCTGTGTTATCAGTTCCATTGTTATCATTAGTGTTATCATTAGTGTTATCAGCTTCATCCTTATCATCAGAGTTATCTGCTCCATCCTTATCATCAGTGTTATCATCTGTATCCTTATCATTAGTGTTATCATCTGCATCCTTATCATCAGTGTTATCATCTGCATCCTTATCATCAGTGTTATCATCTTCCTTATCAGCAGTGTTACCATCTCTATCCTTATCAGCAGTGTTATCAGCTTCATCCTTATTATCAGTGTTATCAGCTTCATCATTATCATCAGTGTTATCATCTTCCTTATCAGCAGTGTTACCATCTCTATCCTTATCAGCAGTGTTATCAGCTTCATCCTTATCATGAGTGTTATCTGCTTCATCCTTATCATCAGTGTTATCAGCTCCATCCTTATCATCAGTGTTATCAGTTCCCTCCTTATCATTAGTGTTATCATCTGCATCCTTATCATCAGTGTTATCAGCTTCATCCTTATCATCAGTGTTATCATCTTCCTTATCAGCAGTGTTACCATCTCTATCCTTATCAGCAGTGTTATCAGCTCCATCCCCTATACACACTAACTTACACATACCCCTATACACAATTTTCTGTTGATCTTTGTTTATTAAATAGGACTTATCGATTTGCTTAAATGATCGCGCTTGATTTCATTAGAGGAATTGATTGATTGATTTTAAAAAGATAAGAATATTTAAAAAACTATTTGCTCATTGATTTAGTAATTGTTTATTGATTTCTCGCTGCTCGCCACGAATGTTGATAGTAGAGCAATGTCGACCTAGAAACGTGACCTAGTTACACTTAGGACCGGATATTGCAATGATCACGTGTGGTATCTGAATTGAAATGCGTCAGTCATTGATACTCAATTTTCTCGACCCCAACTACTGTCAGTCATCATTTGTCAGTTAGTCAGAGAGTGTCAACAACAACTCCCAGTCATCATGTATCAGTCAGAGAGTGTCAACAATTAACACCAACTCCCAGTCATCATTTGTCAGTCAGTCAGCGGGTGTCAACAAAAACTGCCAGTCATCTTTTTTCAGTCAGTCAGCGAGTGTCAACAACAACTCCCAGTCATCATTTGTCAATCAGTCAGAGAGTGTCAACAACAACTCCCTGTCATAGTTTTTCAGTCATTCAGAGAGTGTCAACAATAACTTCCAGTCATCATTTGTCAGTCAGTCAGAGAGTGTCAACAACTCCCTGTCATCATTTGTCAGGCAGTTAGATAGTGTCAACAATAACTCGATTTGTCTGGCAGTTAGAGAGGGTCAACAATACCTCACAGTCATCATTTGTCAGTCAGTCAGAGAGTGTCAACAACAACTATCAACCAGCGGGTGAGAGAGAGAGAGAGAGAGAGACAGAGAGAGAGAGGGAGAGAACTATGTTTATTTCAATACACTCAAAATATACAGTGACATACACGAACAAGGCTGTCAAAGAGATCACAAGTAACCTATCTAGTTGGCCACCTCTCAGTCATACAAATTGAAAAATAACTAGGCAAATGGAATAAACATGCAATACAATTAAAGGAAATAACAGTTGATAAAGTTTGAAATAATAGCAACATTAATTTAAAAAGAGAATATTGCTTCTGCCAATGCATGTGAGCTACAGAGAATCACTGCAGAGAAACACAGAGAGCTATAGAGAAATACAGATTAGCACTTAAGTAGTTCAAAATTGAAACGTAATAAAAATTCTAAAAATAATTACACCAGATAGCCTAGTAGACTATAACTAAGAACGAAGTAATCAAAATAATCGTTGTAGAAACACCCTTAATGAAACCCATAATATTTTACTTTTAAAAATTAAATTGATGTTTATGACAAAGAAACTTACAATAGCAATGAACTAAAGCTGCTCTATAATTTAGCTACAAACGATTAGATCGACTGAGAAATACGAATCACTGAAGGGATTTTGTTCCATTCAAGAATACAATCATAAATATAGGATTTAAAAAAGGTAGGATTAGTATTGGAATATATATATAATTAGTGTTAGATAGTCTGATAATATAACTTAAGGATGACTGAACTGAAGAGTACTGAAAATATCTCTAACTGCTATCGATATTTCTTCATTATAATTGAGACTCTTATAGATAATTTTACAGACAGACAATTTATAAAGCTGATAAAGTGGTAAAGTGCCATAGTTAATGTATAATTGAATAGCATTGTAGGATTTATGCCTATTTATGGTGATGTGATTATGCTGGCATCATATGCTACTCTACAACGCTGATACTCATCCTACATTTCAATAAAAACTTTATACAAATAAACTGTGCACAACTAAGAACTACAGAGTCTGATACTTTGCAAACTCCTTAACCATTCTTCCATCTAAGTCTTGTAAAGAATCGATTCAGTTGATACTCTTCTAAAATCTCCTATAACCTCTTCACTTCTAATAGATTCAGTTGATACTGTTTTATACTCTCCTATAACCTCTTCACTTCTAATAGATTCAGTTGATACACTTCTATAATCTCCTATAACCTCTTCACTTCTAATAGATTCAGTTGATACACTCCTATAATCTCCTGTAACCTCTTCACTTCTAATAGATTCAGTTGATATTCTTCTATAATCTCCTATAACCTCTTCACTTCTAATAGATTCAGTTGATACACTTTTACACTCTCCTATAACCTCTTCACTTCTTAGATTCACTGGATACACTTCTATACTCTCCTATAACCTCTTCACTTCTAATAGATTCACTTGATACACTTCTATACTCTCCTATAACCTCTTCACTTCTAATAGATTCAGTTGATACATTTCTACTCTCTCCTGTAACCTCTTCACTTCTAATAGATTCACTTGATACACTTCTATACTCTCCTATAACCTCTTCACTTCTAATAGATTCAGTTGATACATTTCTATAATCTCCTATAATCTCTTCACTTCTAATAGATTCAGTTGATACACTTCTATAATCTCCTATAACCTCTTCACTTCTAATAGATTCAGTTGATACACTTTTACACTCTCCTATAACCTCTTCACTTCTAATAGATTCAGTTGATACACTTCTATAATCTCATAACTCTTCCCGTCTATAGAGTCGTTTGATATTCTTTATAATATACGATAACCTCTTCACTTCTAATAGATTCCCGTTGATACACTTTTACACCTCCTAGAACCTCTTCACCATCTTCGATTCATCCGGATACACTCTATACTCTCTAAACGCTCACTCTAAATAGATTCATTGCTACCTTTATACTATCTATAACTCTTCACTCTAATAGAATCAGTTGATCCATTTCTAATCTCGCCTGTAAACCTTTCACTCTACTAGATTCACTTGAGACACTTCTATACTGTACTATAACCTCTTCACTTCTAATAGATTCAGTTGATACACTTCTATAATCTCCTATAACCTCTTCACTTCTAATAGATTCAGTTGATACACTTCTATACATCTCCTGTAACCTCTTCACTTCTAATAGATTCAGTTGATACACTTCTATACTCTCCTATAACCTCTTCACTTCTAATAGATTCAGTTGATACACTTTTACACTCTCCTATAACCTCTTCACTTCTAATAGATTCCGTGGATACACTTCTGTAATCTCATATAACCTCTTCACTTCTAATAGATTCAGTTGATACTCTTCTATACTCTCCTATAACCTCTTCACTTCTAATAGATTCAGTTGATACATTTCTACTCTCTCCTGTAACCTCTTCACTTCTAATAGATTCAGTTGATACACTTTTACACTCTCCTATAACCTCTTCACTTCTAATAGATTCACTTGATACACTTCTATACTCTTCTATAACCTCTTCACTTCTAATAGATTCAGTTGATACATTTCCACTCTCTCCTGTAACCTCTTCACTTCTAATAGATTCAGTTGATACACTTCTATACTCTCCTATAACCTCTTCACTTCTAATCGATGTCTAGTAAAACAAGGAAATCGATTTAACGCAAATCGTTGATCGCTGCATTCCCCGGTTGACTCGGATGTAGCAGGGTACGTACCAGGGACTGACCAGGATTCAGCAGGACTCGACCAGGACCCGATGATCCGGGGCATTGATCGGCTGGGCAAGAGGGAGCGTCACGTGACCTCAGGGTGGTGACAATCGACGTGTATTTATAGAGAGTGTATCACAGATTTTACAACACCTCAGGGTGGTGACAATCGACGTGCATTTATAGAGAGTGTATCACAGATTTTGTATCACCTCAGGGTGGTGACAATCAACCTGTATTTATAGAGAGTGTATCACAGATTTTATAACACCTCAGGGTGGTAACAATCGACGTGCATTTATAAATAGTGTATCACAGATTTTATAACACCTTAGGGTGGTGACAATCGACTTGCATTTATAGACAGTGTCTCACAGATTTTATAACACCTCAGGGTGGTGACAATCGACGTGTATTTATAGAGAGTGTATCACAGATTTTATAACGTCGCTTCTCTTAGACAGAAATCTGAACTATTCGTGTGATTTTATAGAAATGTGAAATAAATTATTAGTTGTTAAAACCATTTAACATTTTCATTGATTTGATATTCTCATCTATTTTTCTGTATATATAGTTTTGCGTTTACCCTGTATATTTGATTGTAAAGTTATTTTTTTGGGAGATGGATAGATAGATAGATAGATAGATAGATAGATAGATAGATAGATAGATAGATAGATAGATAGATAGATAGATAGATAGATAGATAGATAGATAGATAGAGAGAGAGAGAGAGAGAGAGAGAGAGAGATTAACTATCGTGGTTTTAAATCAGTTCAACATCTATGCTTCGCTCACGCATTGCAGCTGTTGTTTTAATGCTTCATATCAATTCTGTATCACATTATAGACAAACGTTGAAGGACGGGGGGGGGAACACAGGACTGGGATCTATTATCACACACCCCCCCACCCGCGTGAAATGTTTCACTATCACTCGACTAAATTAGCTTCTCTCTCACTTCTCATCTCTTTAGCCTTGTATCTACAGACATGGTCATAGTCATGAAAAAATGTCATTGACAGAATAACAGTCATAGCCTTAGGCATAGTCATAATCATAGTCGTAATCATTGTCATAGTCATAATCATAGTCGTAATCATTGTCATAGTCATAATCATAGTCGTAGTCATTGACAGTCATAGCCTTAGTCATAGTCATAATCATAGTCATAGTCATAATAAAATTAACAAACTTTGTAAATTCTATAGTCATAGGCATTTTCATTGTTACAGTAATAGTTATATTCCTAATCATAATCTTATTATCGTCATATTCTTAGTCATAGTCATAATATAGTCGTAATACAAGTAGGCCTATAGTCATAATCAGTCACAAGCATAGATGAGCCGATCTCCTTTTAGCTGACTAGTGAACGGAACAAACGTTAACATTTCGTGTATGTAAGAGGCAACTAACATAAGAGCTGAGAAAGATAGAGGAACGTCTACATCGCATCCGTACTTTGATATGTAATGGCGAACAACAAAACGAATCGGCTGTCAATTGGAAAGAGAGTGGTTTAATACATCTCTTAGACTAGGAGTCTAGAGGTTTCATGAGGACAAATATACAGATGATTTGCTCTGGGTCTTGATATTGATCTAAATGAAAGATTTGAAGTAATGTTTTTAATCTCAATCAGGGGCGGATCCAGGAATTTTTTAAAGGGGGGGCCCGAAATTTTTTTTGTTGTTGAGATTTTACAAATTTTTTGCTTACGCCACGCCTTCGGGGCATGTGAAGCAACTAGAAAAAATGCTGTGGGGGGGGGGGGGAATTTTTCACTACTTCACTCGGCTTATAGAGTGTATTCGTGTATCTTACCACCCCTCTCCCAGTCATACCCGTACTAAAGTCATGGGAAAACCTAAAATGCCTAAAATCCTACATTTGTTTATAAAAATACAGGTTAATTTTTCCACCTTCGAAGAAACTCAGCGGATCTGGACGAATTTCAAAAGTGACCTAATTTTGGCGGTAGGGGGCCCCTCCCAGCCATGACTGTTTGCACCACTACTCCGGGACCGATTTCACATATTTTACTCACATCCTTTTCTCCTCTTGTACAGTGGTTTATGTGAAAATTAAGAGCAAGTGAAGCGGTCAACATTTTTCGGGCCCCCCTTTCATTACACAGGCCTCTTAGTATACCAAATATATGAGCCCCTACTGGGGTCCATATTTGAAGAAATTCGAACTATAGTGAAACTTAGTTCCCTCGTACCCCCCTCCCCCCACAACCACTGCCCTTACAAACATATTTACACATACAAATTGTCATAGAAACAATGAGAATATAGATTACAATTTTTTTTCGGTGGGCCTAAGGAGGGGCCCCGGGCCCCGTGGGCCCCCTGAATCCCCCACTGATCTCAATCTCGCTATCATATTCAGTTCAGGGCGCCCCCTACAGGTGAGTTAAGATATAAAACTAAATATATAAACTGATTGATCGATTACTTGGTTAATTAAGTGGTGGATTAATTGTCTCATTGAGTGACCACTCAACTGATGGACCAGGATTCAGGATCGATTTATTTGTTGATTGCTTGATTGATTAGTTGATAGATTAACGGATAGATCAATCAATCATTCTGTAAGAATTTAACGTCCGGTTCCTCGCCATAAGCCAATGTCAGGAGCTTCAATACACATTGATAGATTGATCTATTAAATAATTGATTGATACACTCAGCTGCACCACCGGATCCTAAGCGCTCTATAAGGAAGTTTGCTAACGTGGGAGGGAGCAGAGTATTGGAGTGTGACGTCAACTACCCTGGTGACGTGTACGTACGTCACATTATCACGTGGCGCAAGCAGGGCCTAGAGGCACCCATCTTCACGCTGTTCGGTGGACTCACCCCGCACATGGACGCCTCCTATCAGGGTCGTATACGACACCTGGGCCAGGCGTCCATAGAGCTGAACGACATCAGGGTGAGTGACGAGGGGTGGTATGAGTGCTCGATACTCTTCCTGGACAGCTCTGATGATATAGACGTCAACGGCACGTGGATATATCTCACTGTCAATGGTAAGTTATCTGATCTACCTCGCTGTACATTTGACAATGTTATTTCCGTGGCCTTCTGAGTTGAGTGGAATTCTATCCACTCTCACCTCATCCCTCCTGCTGTAGCAGACTGATGTGGATTTGAAGGTTGATATGGATACCCTCATGATGATCAAATAAAAATATTCTCTCCTTTATTTCTGATAATAGACACTTTGGTGCCCAGAGCCGAGAGAATGAGAGCCCTACTGAAGTAGAGTTCTAGGATTGTTAGAAATAGAACTTTAGCTCTCTGTCTGACGGACTGCTGAAGTATCAGTGCTTTTCATGTGGATGTCTTGAGTCATCTCTGCTCTCTTCAATGCGACCATTTCAAATCTTCTAGACTCCAGTCTTTATATTGTTATAATAGAATCCGAAGTGGAGCACTTGGTGAGTCGAATATAATTGACGTGCAAATATGGAATGTTATGGTACTTATAAATCAAGTCTTATTGTGTTTTATGACGAGAATGTGTTTGTTCCGCCATGTTTATTCCGCCATTTGTATTCCGCCATGTTTATTCCGCCATTTGTATTCCGCCATGTTTATTCCGTCATTTGTATTCCGCCATGTTTATTCCAACATGTTTATTCCGCCATGTCGTCAGCATTATTAGATGTTGAACGATTGTTCATGATTCCTCGCTATAACCCTGATTATAAAACCAATCAATCTGTTTCCGCCAGCGCATGGTGAAGCAGCTTGCTAATGGCTGACAACTACTACTGGGTTTTGAACTTGACATCTCTAGTTTCAGAGCCAGTGTGTTAATCGACTAGATAAAATCTCTCTATCACTGAAGCTCTAATTCTAATTTTTCTTGAATGAATGAATGAATGAATCAATAAATCAATCAAACAATCAATCGCTGATTTCTCTACCAGATCAATTCCTGTCTGATAGACTCTAAATTCTATGTTTTGATTTAAGCGATACGTTTCATATCTATCGAATCTAAGCCTGACCCCACGAATCCTGAGTGACCTGTGTAATGGTTCCTCACATGTTGATGTAGACCTGGGCGCCAGTGTATTCACAGCTCACACTTGTAGCTCATCCATCATGCGAGCATAGAATCCCTGCATAGCAATGCATCATCTCTCTCATCTCACACTTCTCTACTTCTCTTCTTATTACACAACCACGTAATCTGGCGCGAGCCTGGTTAGACGTATGGATAAATCAACAATTTATTCATTAATCTGCTATCAATAGTTCATCGGCAATTATCAATTATAAAAGCTGGTAAAGCTAAGGGGTTAACGTCAGTTTCTTCGCTCGAAAGCGATGTCAGTGACGGGCGAGCCCAGGATTTGAACCCCGCACATACTGATCCGTTAATACTTATCAACTGGATCAGTATTGTCAATTGTTGATCAGTAATCAATTTTTTTATTGTTAAGATTTGTTAGGACTAATGGTAGGTTATTAAGTAAGGCTACCAACCAGCAAAACAAGTAAACAGAGTACTCTAAGCAAGATCATACTCTCTTTTTCAGACAATATGGAACTCTCTGCCGTAAGATTAGTGTTCTTGTAATTGTATTGATGCTTTCTTGAGCAAGCAAAAATCCATTTCCTCTCGCCATATATTGTAGACCTAAATTTTGACTCGCTTGCCTTGGATCTTGGACCTGCACTGCTTTGATCTCGCTTTCTCCTGTAGTCTTTGTGTACTCAGTCGTCATCGTGTGCTATTTTGACGTTGATTTGTGCAGAGTCTGCAAGAGACGTCCCTGACATTGCCTTATGGCGATGAACCGGACGTTATATTCTTATTGATTGATTGATTTGGTGACCTAACAATCCAGCTCGAATCTTGTTTGTACAGTAAATACCCTGGGCTCGCTTGACCCGGGGTTAATTGTGTTGTTAATAATTGAGAACTGGCGAGAGAGGCTGTAGAGATGACGCGTTGTTAACACCAACAACTCATTTGTTGTAGAAAGTGATGCAGTTGAGCAATTTAACTGAGGCTTTTGACTTAGCGGGTAAAGAAAATAAATGATGTACAAGACGTTAAGGCTTAAGGTTCAAGCTTGAACTAATCGTGGTAAACCAAATCAGTTATTTCCATTCATTTTTAGATTAATTCCAACAAAGTTAACTGGTAGTAGTTGGAACAATACTGTTGAAGCAGTACTCTACAAATCACAAACCTGACTACTGTGTACTGACGGTATCTACCACAACTGAGACGTTAAATATAACTACATGTAAGTTTGAAAGATGACCTCGACCAATATTCTATAGCGCTAACAACAGCTTTGTGCTGTAACTCTTGTGACTTCTTAACTTCGTGTGACTCTTGTAGCTTTACATACAGCGTTTACATTGTTACAATGCATATTGACTGAAAACTTGTTTCTTTTAAATTTTAAAAAGTAATAACATATCATAAATCATAAATCATAGCAGCTTGAAGTCTACCATTGGTACAGGAATTTCCGTGGAGAAATGAAGGGCGTGAATTTAAGTCACGGGTTAGGATTTCATTTGTTAGGAAGGCAGTTAGATGGAAAGTGGATGGTAGCGAGAGATGGCAATTCCATTGGACTATAACGATGACAAAGTACAAACAAGAAGAATCTAATACCGCTCCATGTATAACAAAGTACATACAGCGAGAGCCTAGCACCACTCTATGTTTAACAACGTACATACAAGGAGAGCTAGCAGAACTCCACATATGATTGCTCATTAGAACATGATAGGTTTCAATCAATACAGCCAGCATCTGTTGCTTCAACGCTTCCATGCTAATGCAGGCATGCCATGTGTCACTATGTACCGATATTATCAACAGTTTCATGGGCGGTTGAAAGCTTTTCTCTTCGACTTTTCCTATCCACCAAATGTCCATGACCTGAGACAAACACGTAAACCTCCATTCCATTAGTACCCTTTCTTGGACTGATTAACCGGATTATGGCTCGCACCGTTTATGGACCCTTCACTCTGCTCATCGGTGTTAATTTGATTCCACAGTGTTCGATGTTGTCATGGACAACAGTAGCACTCTAATCGTATTGTTGTTGTTGTAGTTATTATCAGTGATGAGTCTATCTATTTTGTGGTTTATATACTAATAGAAGTATGTAACAGCGCCCAACCAATGCCCATGATTGTGTCACACAACTGTCGAGTATGTAACAGCGCCCAACCAATGCCCATGATTGTGTCACACAACTGTCGAGTATGTAACAGCGCCCAGCCAATGCCCATTATTGCACCACACAACTGTCGAGTATGTAACAGCGCCCAGCCAAAGCCCATGATTGTGTCACACAACTGTCGAGTATGTAACAGCGCCCAACCAATGCCCATGATTTTACCGCCCAACTGTCTTTCTATTTTGACGGTTGACCTTGTAGTTAATAACCACGCAACATATTTTAGTGAATACCAAAAATTCTGAACAATAGTCTACACAACAACAGATGCGTAAGTGATCAATTGATTAAAGAAAAGTTAGTAAATGCGGGTATAATATTGCGCTCAACAGATGTAAGCTCAATAAGCTGATGACACTTGAACATACGCCTGCTGCTGTACGTTGTATATCTCAGATAACTCTGGTAGGTACGAGAGATTCGGTGTAAATACGTTACGTCTATTTAAGACCTGACTCAGTGGAATGTATTTGAAAACTGATCCGTCATATTGCATAATGTATGAGAGATGAGAGGAGGCCGATACTGCAGGTGCTCTTACAACATTGACATAGCCGAGACTTGTGGGGTCGTCTGATGCGAGTGGACTGCCTTCAGATATACCTGCAGAAGATACCACAATGATCTGTATTTGTTAGATATTATTTACTTAATCAGATGGTTTGATGATATAAATATTTCTTCTTCTTCTTCTTCTTCTTCTTCTTTAGTGCATTACCAAGTGGCAGGTTCAAGGTACATATTCATACTCAAAGTCTATTTTCTCGCTCCCTAAGAGCACTCCTTAGATCAACAAGTTAATCCCTTCACAAAGTCTATGCCTTATCCATACCTTATGTAGCGTATAGCTTGGGTAAAGTATGGCTTCTGAAGTGGTTTCTCGTTGCCTTCCTCAGTTAGATGGATTAATTACCATTTAATATATAAATATATCAATTTATGTGTGACTAATAAGTGATACGATGTAACATATCGGTTGGTTATCAGTAGGTCCGCGGTTCAAATCCAGTGACAGCAATGAAATGCTTTATGACTGAAAACAGACGCTTAACTTAACTCGAGACTTCTTAACTTTATGTTGATCGAATCTGTCAGTCACTGAGTAGAAAGCTAAAGGTAATGTTAACGTCAGTTTCCTCACTCCAAAGCGATGTCAGTGACGGGTGAGCCCTGGATTTGAACCCCGCACATACTCATCTGCGGTTGAATAGTTTACCGATATCGCCACTGGCTCCAGCCCGGCCCATTCTGCTGAGTGCAACTGAATGATTTTCTGTTTAGTCATGTATGGCTTAATTGTCGTAATGAAAATTATAGTATAAAATATTGCATGATGTCAGTAGCTGGCTTCGTCGTTCAAATCGTCATCTAGAGATGAAATACTTGAGAGTTTGAGTGGGAGGCTAATGCACTAGCTGTTGCGTTGAATAAATCCATCTTTCAATCGAAGTACCTTGAAATACTCTGCGAAAATTTCCATTAAAAATTTTCTAATATTTTGTTGACTAGGTATAATATATTGTTGCAAGAAATTAGGTTCAAATTTCCTTTTTTCAGATCTTATTAAGTACGATATAAAACAATTACACTGCAATTATGATCAAATTCAAGGCTTTGCTTTTCTTGCTATAGGCCGTGATATATCTGCTAAGCTATTTCAAATGTCAAAGGAATATAGGCTTCTTGTACCGAGCTTTTTATATAATATTTTATATTAATATTTTATTATATTATTATTCTTGTACTATTCCATTACCGAGCGTATATTTCAGATATATTCTTCCCATTTTGTATTCACCTCAACCTTATTTTAATTGTTCAGAACTTGAATTCAGAATCGTCTGTGCACTTCATGAGACACTATAAGTAGGAAACAGAGACGGATCCAGAAATTTCTTCGGGGGGAGGGGTAGAAAATCTTTTCACGACCTTTTTTGAGTATGCAATCATTTTGTTAGGTTTTGAATGACTGAAATGATTGAATATGATCGACACCCCCTTGGACCCTAACAAACCACTGTTAAACGTCATTTTGACATCTTTTTCGTTATAATAGGACATCTTTAAGTTAGAAATTGCACAAAGATTTCAGGGGGGCATAGCCCCCTCGGCCGCCATGGATCCACCACTGGCAGGAAATGCTTTCGCTGTACAGTATCTATTATGCAGCAGTGCCGGTCGACTACTTTTTTAGAAATTCTAGTTTGGTTCAAGTTGACTTCCGTCAACTTGAACAATGGGCTGCTAATAAATAAACAGTAAAAAAAGACATTTAATTGACGTTAAATTCTTGAACCTGTCACAAAGTGGCGCTTATATCATGTCATCATTTATGTTCTATATCATTTGATGTAGTCATTGCGCTACAATATGTCTGTAGACTTCTTTTTGTTATTGGTAATCTTTATAATGAATTCTTACTATGAATTTACTGTCTTAGTAGTTGGTACGATTTCATATTATACAAGAGAGAGAGAAAGAGAGAGATAGATAGATAGATAGATAGATAGATAGATAGATAGATAGATAGATAGATAGATAGATAGATAGATAGATAGATAGATAGATAGATAGATAGATAGATAGAGAGAGAGAGAGAGAGAGAGAGAGAGAGAGAGAGAGAGAGAGAGAGAGATTCAGCTGCAGCACACAGATGAGATGAGAGTTAGCGCTAATGTCGCCATTGAACAGGATTTGTAGCTTCGACTTTGATTGATTGATTAGACTTTGGACTGGGGTCAAGAATCAGGTCAGAAGTTTTCTCTTCTATTTATGAGGTCACGGTGAGGTCATAGAGAACTTGAACAAGATCGCTTAATTAAAGATCAGCTGAGATAATGAAGTAACAAGTTAAATGTTGAGCCACTCGTCAATCATCAATCAATTAATTAATCTATCATTCTAAATTTAAATAATTTTACACCTCTATCTGTGCACGTTAGCATAGGATTCTGGAACGAAACAGAATCAATATGAGACTTAAAGATCTGTAAATAAATGGTATATTTTTATTTTCTCCTTTCGCTATTCCCCCCCCCCCCCCTCTCTCTGTCGCTATATATATATATATATATATATATATATATATATTATCAGCAACAGCCTTGAGATTGATGAATAGCTCATTAGCGATTAGAAGAAACAATATAAGGTTATTTATATCGTGGGCATTTAATTCTTTTTCTTCCATCTCTAAACGTAATCGTAGCTTCTAAAACTTCTGACACTATCTCTCTTTCTCTCTCTCTCTCCATCACTATATCTGTCTCCCTTTCTAATTTTTAATGTCTCTGTCTCTCTCGCTCTCTCTCTCTTTCTCTCTCTCTCTCTGTCTCTGTTTCTGTCTCTCTCTCCTCTGTCTCTCTCTGTCTCTCTCTCAGTCTCTCTCTCTCTCTCTCTCTCTCTCTCTCTCTGTATGTGTGTATCACTGGAGGCAGGGTAGAGTAAATTGATCGATTGTAGAAGCGGGCGTGATGTTCTCTTAGAGACAATACGAGCCACGAGATATTTGTAAACGAAGCGATTTGAGTGAAAGAAGAATTGTGGGATGTTTGACGAGAGAATTGGTTGAGAGTTGTTTAAAGAGAGAATGGATTTTGTGATATTTGAAGTTAGAATGAATGGTGGGTTATTTAAAGAGGGAATGGGTTGTGGGTTATTTGAAGAGAAGATGGATTGAAGGATATTTTAACCTTTTCAGCATTTCATTTTCATTTCTTCATTTTTATTTCATTTTTTTCATTTCATTACAGCATTTCACTCAATTTCAGAGATTGGTTGCGGGTTACTTGAAGAGAATATTTAGGTTTCCTGTCTAATATCTGACTTTTGTTATTCGGTTATTCTTAAATCTGCATCGAATCCCGTCAGTGCGCTATTTAACCATGGATAGAAGGAGGAAATAACGAAATAACAAAACAGCAACCATTAATACGTAGAGAAACTTTGTAAACACACGCAGTTATCATACATGTGTGTAAACAATCATTGGACCGCCGCCCGGATACTCGAGGTCATCAATCGGCTTAAAAGCATTGTTGAAGCAGACTGCATTAAATCTTTTGCAAAGTCATGGAGAGCCTTTGCCAAAGAAAAGATGTCTCTCGCTTATCGCCGTTTTGCTCTGCAATTAGTCTGCCTATGCCATTGATAAAGTCAACTCCTTCGGGATTCATCGGGCCCATGGTTTCAATGGCCACAGGAACAACTTCATCCTAAGGACAGATCACGGTATTTATCCAACTTCCTAGAGGCGGCATGAACAGCAGCTCCACCGGCTGTGACTGAAGTCGTATTCAGGTAGGAGTTTGCCATAGTGTCAATGACCGTGACGTCCCATGCGGCACATTCACCGTTGCACCAGTGCACTAAAGTCAGGCCGTCCGGACGCTTGCCGTCTGATCTGGACAACCAACTTGATTCCTTAGAGGAAGGGATGCCTGCTCTTAAAAGTGCTCGCCATATTAAGTCATTTAAATTGTGATGGCGAGACATTCTACCTGAGCTTCGTTTGCAGGAGAGGCATGGAGACCTAAAGCGTCGACTTCATGACCGCATGGGCACATGTAAGGCTCGCAAGTTTTCGCCCCTAAACGGAAACTAACGGCTACTCGAATCGCCTCATTGTGTAAAAAAGCCCACAAGAAGCAACAGGGAGAGCGTGAAGCCAGTCGCTGCTTCTTTTGGTTGATACAGCTAGGAGTCGTGCTCTGTCTATTGCATTGGACTGGGATTCTAACAGACTGTTATAAATCCGATCCACTATAGGACGGTCCCATGATTTCTGGTTACTGACTGAGGTAGAAGGTGGAGCACTGAAGGTGAGGCTTTTGGACCAAACTGACAACGCAACGTCAATGGATCTATCGGCAGAAAGGGAGCACTTATGAAGGATGGCATCTTGCAACTGTCTCGTTCCCATCGCTGATGCCAGGAAGGCTGAAGGCGCGATATGGGAAACAAGACGAATTCCAAGACCACTGGCTTGCTGCCAGTCTACCGGTGAGCAAGGGTGGTCTTGTTGCTTATTATTATTATTATTATTATTATTATTATTATTATTATTAAAGAACTTTTCATTTCTCTTGTTGTTGAATGACAAATCTGTGCCTTAAGTCTCTCATCCAACGGAACCCCTAAAGAGATTTCCTGTTCTCTTTATTATAGTCTAACTGCTTACATTGCTGTAGTAACACTCATATGGGCTTCACAGTACTCGATGTTGTCATGTAAGATGGCGGGAATCTAACATTGTTTTTGGCAGCAGATACTGCAAGGCGCGTGGAATGGATTGAGGCAATTGAGCAATAAACGCATATCCAGTTGTGTATAGGACTATATGAGACCCTAGGGATCTATATTATCAGCTACAGTAGCCTTGTAGCATTTACTACAATATCTCTATATTATCAGCTACAGCAGCTTTGTAGCGTTTACTATAATATCTCTATATTATCAGCTACAACAGCTCTGTAGCATTTGCTACAATATCTCTATATTATCAGCTACAACAGCTTTGTAGCGTTTACTACAATATCTCTATATTATCAGCTACAACAGCTTTGTAGCATTTACTATAATATCTCTATATTATCAGCTACAACAGCTCTGTAGCATTTGCTACAATATCTCTATATTATCAGCTACAACAGCTTTGTAGCGTTTACTATAATATCTCTATATTATCAGCTACAACAGCTTTGTAGCGTTTACTATAATATCTCTATATTATCAGCTACAACAGCTCTGTAGCATTTGCTACAATATCTCTATATTATCAGCTACAGTAGCTATGTAGCATTTACTACAATATCTCTATATTATCAGCTACAGTAGCTATGTAGCATTTAGGCCAACTATAACATCTCTATATTATTGCTATTGCTGTATATTTGTTATATATGTCCTGATATTTATCTGTGCTGTTAGATATGGTAACGCTGCCAACATGGCGGCAGCTCGTGAATTAGTTGTGTCAAATTTGTTATGTTTCATTACAAATAAGATAGGCAAATCAGCTAATAAAACTCTAAAATCAGTCGTTTTGGAATTCTATCAACATGATGATATAGTTTCTGCGAAAGAACTGCTATTGGATACCGTCGGTAAATTGGATATTCCGAATTTTCCTAAGTCCATTAGGAAAAGACGTGACAACAACTCGAACGCCTCTGTCAAGTTTGAGGATATCGTTGCTATCCTGTCCTTCATGGATGAACAGGGGCTCATGGGTGGTCTCCCTCTATTCGTGGCGGATCATCCCGATCACATTCCGTCGTTAAGGCTCCTGGAGGGGGACCTGGATCTTCTCTGGTCCAGGTTAGACAGACTGGAAAACTACATTAAGGAGGTTTGTGAAAACTCAATGTCTTAACTTCAGTCAGTTCGCCAGATGTCAGCTAATTTCATTCTGTCAAGGAATATATGGAAAGCTAAGAACAGTACAGGTGGATCAGGTTTAAACATGCTAAACCATTCAGCTGCTGTGAAGGATTCAGAGTGCAGGCATGTGGAAACCAGTGATGCGTCGCGAGCTGACATTGAAGTCAATCAATCTACAGGTAGCGAAGTGCAACACTGGGGTTCAGTAACTGTGACACCAAAAGTTTCGGAATCTGATGACAATGGATTCGTTTTATATCGTGGTCGAAAGAAGAGGTCTGTTGCTGCCGCTAACATCTCGCCCATATATATGTGCAATCCTATAAAGCTTCAATCATAACGATATCGTCGCCGAAAGTCGCTTTTGCATACTATGAACGAGATGTCGCTCGGCATCTGAGCTGATTTCAGCAGCATGTGACGGAACTATATCTTGTCGAGATCGGGCGGATAATGTCACCGTTAGATTACAACAAAGTCGTCGCCAGGAGGCTGACCTTCAACCGTCGCAGGTGGCTCCACCCAATAGGAGAGCGCGAAATCCGCGCAAGAGTTTTGAATTCTTGGAAATGTGACATAACAAGCTCAAGATAAAGTTGAGAATAGAAAAGTTTCATAAGATGCAAGAAGCTGATTTGTAGTTATCTCGAGGATAAAGTCAAATGGTAGAGATTGATATCAGCGAGAATATCTTTCCGTTTATAAGAGCGGATAGACTCAGTGCTAGCGAGCGACAGTAAGCTAAAGCGTAACACACACAACACGACGTCCAAAAATTCTTACGCTCAGACTGTAGTGGCTCATCAATCAGTTTTACGCAATACTCATATTGCAATTCAGGAGTTTAATGATTGCAATATTGTTTTAGGAGGTGATTTAAATATAAATCTCATAAGCGGAAAAAATGACTGGCCTGTAACTGCGTTTAAACAGTTTATGTCTCAAAGTGATTTGTTATTATGTGATAACTTTTTATCTGACGCTGATTCCTTGGATTACACATTTTCCAATGGAGCAGCTGGCAGATACAGTCTAATAGACTACTTTATTACTAGTAGGAAACTTTATAGAAGTGTTCAAGATTGCAACATCATTGATAGTCCCTTAAATATGTCAGATCATAATCCTGTCTTATTGATTGTATTGACCTGACTAAAATTGACATCAGCAACGGACAACCTCGTTCAGGAGCAGAGTAGGCCTAAGGTTAATCGCTCTCATAATGTTTTGCGTTGGGACCACAGCGATTTGAAATTGTACTATGATTCTGCGTATGCATTGTTTTCACCATTATGGCATAATGTGAAACATTTTACAGCATCGTGTGCACGTTCTACTCATGTTTCAAACAACGATATTATAGAACACTTTTATGAAACCATAATTCTATGTTTAAATAAAGCAGCCGCTGAAAATGTTAAGGTAAAAAAAATCAATTTTTACAAATATTGGTGGGATGCCGAAGGTAATACCTTAAAAGAAAAATCTATTTAGACTCACAATGTGTGGAAAGAATCAGGACGTCCTAAATCTGGAGATATCTATATAGTTAAAGCGAAAGCTAAACGTGAATATAGATCATTCTTAGCTAATAAAATAAAAACTGAAAAAAGTCGGCTCTCTAACTCACTGCATGAGGCCCTCTTAAATAAAGATAATAACACTTTTTGGCACGTTTGGAATGCAAAGTTTGGCGCTTCTAAGGCTAAATGTTGCAGTTTAATGAATAACATTAATGATAGTAATTTAATTGCTAATAATTTCGCGGAATTTTTTTCAAAATTGTACAACGAATATTCAGGTGATTTGGGTGATAATTTTGAAGATAGATTTTCCAACTATATTGGCGATAATCTGGATATAAAATTTGAAGTTGCTATCGTTGATGATGTTATAAACAAGTTGAAGAAAGGCAAAGCCTCCGGAATGGACAATATTACATGTGAACATCTTCAATATGCTCATCCTATTGTTTGCAGTTGCATCATTATGTTGTTTAACTTAATTGTGGCATTAAAGTATGTTCCTGCTGCTTTTGGGGAGGGGATAATTATTCCGATTCCTAAGGGTGATAGGAAATGTGATCATGTTAAACTTGAAAATTATAGAGGAATAACAATTAGTTGCATGCTGTCCAAGATATTTGAAAGTTGTATATTACGTTATGTAGGCAATTATTTCCTGACATCCGTTCGTCAATTTGGTTTTAAACAAAAAGTGGGATGTAGTAACGCAATTTATTCTTTAAGAAAAACTATTGAATATTTCACAACTAAAGGCTCTACTGTAAATATTTGTTCGTTAGATGTATCGAAAGCATTTGATAAAATTAATTTCAAAATGCTATTCTGCAAGTTGATGAACAGAAAATTACTAAGAGTTCTAATTGAACTATTGTTAATTTGGTACAGCAAATTAAATTCACGTGTAAAGTGGAATGATGCTGTATCAAGTAGTTTTATCGTGACTTCGGGAGTTAGACAGGGCGGAATTTTATCTCCAATATTGTTTGCTGTATGTGTCGATGATAAGCTAGTTAAGCTTGAAAAATCCAAAATTGGTTGTTTCGTATCTTCTCTATGCTGCAATTCCTTTATGTATGCGGACAATTTAATATTATTATCGTTGACTGTTACAGATTTACAGTCCCTAATTGAAATCAGATCAAATGAATTAACTAATGTAGGTTTAAGTGTTAATGCTGTAAGACATTCTGCATTAAAATTGGTCCTAGACAAGTGGGTTAATGAAATACGTTATTTGGGATTAGTTTTGGTGTCATCAAAAAGTTTCAAAATTAATATTCAAAATCGTAAACATAAATTTTTTGGGCACTTCAGCAAAATTGGGGGCAACGCTGCACCTTCTGTAGTTATCTCACTCGTTGAATCATATTGTGTACCCATTTTGCTGTATGGTTCTGAATGTGTAGAATTGGCATAGTCTCTGATTCAGAGCCTAGAAAATGCTTATTCTCAATTGTTTAGCAAGTTATTTCGTACATTCGCTAAGAAAACAATTAATCAGTGTCAGTTTTTTTCGGATCAATTGCCGATTGAACTAAAGATTGCAAATAGAAGATTTAATTTTTTGAGGAAATTGTGTCTTTCTGATGCCCCTTGTAAATACTTTAATTGCTTTAATGGAGAGTTGTTGCCATCGATTAATAAATACTGCGTCAACGTAATTAATAGGCCTAACTGTACCTTGCCAGGGAGCTTACAAGTTGAGAGACTTGACTTTAAGTCGTTATTGCGAAACTACTTTGAACGTTCGCTAGAAATCAATTAAGGTTTAGTTATTCATTTTTAGTTGATTGATTGAGTGTATGCTAGTGTCTGTTTTTTTCAGCACTACGTGTGTGTTTACTTGTATGATTGTATTGTAGTTTGTTTCTTGTCTTGCTACCTGTGTGGTGAAATAAAAGCTATATATATATATATATATATATATATATATATATATATATGTGCTGATGTTATCAGTGCTGTTAGAGATGTGCGGATTCTATCTGTGCTGTTAGAGTTGTGCTGATGTTATATGTGCTGTTAGAGATGTGTGGATGTTATCTGTGCTGATGTTATCTGTGCTGTTAGAGATGTGCGGATGTTATCTGTGCTGTTAGAGATGTGCTGTTGTTATCTCTGTTGCTTGATATGCGCCATATGAACTATATTTATTATGCAGTCTTTTCATCATATGGGTAAATACAAGATCTACTGCGCGTGTTTATTGCTGTGCTTCTAATTTTCCGCTAATTCGTCTTTTTAGTATTTTTTAAATCATATTTACTTTGATTTTTGCTATATTCGAATGGAGCAAGAAAATCTTATTCAACAGATGTCGACTGTAAATACAAGTAACATTTAAACTAGCGACATCTGGTTAATAGGGCAATGTGAGTTGTGGCATTTGTTATCCTACATTTGCTGAGGTGGAGATATGGTATTCCTCGAACAGGTAAGTTGTTGGTGTTTCATTTACTGACAAGACTTAGTTCAGTCATTTATGATATAAATTATTCATCGGTTCAGAAGTCAGCAATCTGCACTGATTCACCCTGACTCTCTCTCTCTCTCAGTGCACTGCCCACTGGTAAGTCCATGGTATATATATATATATATATATATATATATATATACTGTAAATATATATATATATATACTGTAAATATATATATATACTGTAAATATATATATATACTGTAAATATATATATATACTGTAAATATATATATATATATATATATATATATATATATATATATATACTGTAAATATATATATATATATATATATATATATATATATATATATATATATATATATATAAGTATTCCACTCCTCTCTGTCTTTGGTTTTCTTCTTCATGCCCACATATGAGACTACGAGTGAATCTTTAAATCATCTAACATTATTCTTGAGGGATTCTGCTTATGACGATTTGGGCCCCCTATGACTTCCTCAGCTTCGACTAACATTTACTGGGCAGAGGCGTAATTCCCTGAGAACACAATCCTGTTTACCCTGTTTACTCTGACTCTACGTAAGCCTAATTCACCCCACTTACCTGCAGTGTCTCATTCAGAATCTCGTCTATACAACCACTGATTTTAGACAATGTTTTGACAATCGAATGCTTTGCATTACTCAGCAATTGAGCTACACTGAGTATGTCTAAACAGCTTTTATTTCTATTTTTATATGGCTTTTAAGCATATATCGCAGCTTAGCAGAACAAACAGCGGTAAAGCTAATGCTAAAAAGCTATGGTTAACGTCAGTTTCCTCACTCGAAAGCGATGTCAGTGACGGGCGAGCCCAGGATTTGAATCAGTGGCGAAGTCAGTAAGATACTAGACCGCGGATGTGCGGGGTTCAAATTCTGGGATCGCCTGTCATTGACATCGCTTTCGAGTGAGAAAACTGACGTTAACCTTAGCTTTACAAACTTTTAAATGCATTCAATAATAGAAGTAAACACGTCGTTTTTAGTTACTGACTTTTATTGGTTCAACGCTTGCAGCTGAGTCGATTGTTATGATTAACTAGACCTCTAACGGTCTAATTGGTTGTGATTCGATTTACTCTGATTTCTTCTTTGATTTATTTTTATGTTCGTACTGTGTGATTTGTTATAATGCACAATGAATCAGTGTATTGTAGAAGCACAATGAATCAGTGTATTGTAGAGGCACAATGAATCAGTGTATTGTAGAGGCACAATGAATCAATGTATTGTAAAGGCACAATGAATCAGTGTATAGTAGAGGCACAATGAATCAGTGTATAGTAGAGGCACAATGAATCAGTGTATAGTAGAGGCACAATGAATCAGTGTATTGTAGAGGCATCATGAATCAGTGTATTGTAGAGGCACACTGAATCAGTGTATTGTAGAGGCACAATGAATCAGTGTATAGTAGAGGCACAATGAATCAGGGTATTGTAGAGTCATTTTATTTATTTATTTATTTATTTAGATCACCAAAAAGGGTCATTCAACCCTGTACAGTTCACAATCAATGCAAACAAGCAAGTAAATGTAATAAGTGAACATAAACCAAATGTGAACCATGGTGAACTTAAAATGAAAATATAAAGTAAAAATTAAAGAATTGCAATAAAGAAATTCAAAATAAAGAAAATTAATGATAATAAGTATGCACAATTATACATTTAAAATCAGAATCATTCATAGCTATTTAATAAATACTGACGAAGATTAATATTGAAACAGTTAACGGAACGAGATGATCGTAAATTAGGTGGAAGGGATAGCCAGTATCTAGGGCCTTGTACATTCTAATAATCACCCTGATTCATCATGAATCAGGGTGATTATTAGAGGCACAATGAATCAGTGTATTGTAGAGTCATCATGAATCAGTGTATTGTAGTGGCACAATGAATTAGTGTATTGTAGAGTCATCATGAATCAGTGTATTGTAGAGGCATCATGAATCAGTGTATTGTAGAGTCATCATGAATCAGTGTATTGTAGAGGCACAATGAATCAGTGTATTGTAGAGGCACAATGAATCAGTGTATTGTAGAGGCACAATGAATCAGTGTATTGTAGAGGCACAATGAATCAGTGTATTGTAGAGGCACAATGAATCAGTGTATTGTAGAGGCACAATGAATCAGTGTATTGTAGAGGCACAATGAATCAGTGTATAGTAGAGGCACAATGAATCAGGGTATTGTAGAGTCATCATGAATCAGTGTATAGTAGAGGCACAATGAATCAGTGTATTGTAGAGGCACAATGAATCAGGGTATTGTAGAGTCATCATGAGCCTGTGTATTGTAGTGGCACAATGAATCAGTGTATTGTAGAGGCACAATGAATCAGTGTATTGTAGAGGCAACATGAATCAGTGTATTGTAGAGTCAGTGTGTATTGACTCTGCCTCAAGCTATCGACGCAGACAGGCTATATATAGACGTCACAATACGTCTTGATCAGAATCGTATTAAATCCGTCTCTAGGACTTACGACGCCTCATCCGACCCTTTGAACCCTCTCTCTCTCTCATCCCTCCTGATCTCTCTCAGGATCTCTAGGATCATCTCTCGGATCATCTCTCGGATACCTCGGGACTGCTTATTGTGGATGAGCGCAATTGAGCGTCCTATCTGATCCCGAGTCCAATGAATCCACGGGTCATCTCTATCAGACTTTCCATTTCCTGCCCAGTTTTCTTCCATATGTTTTCTCTGTACACTCTGTACATACTTGTATAAACTGTACACTCTGTACACCTAGTACACACCGTTCCCTCTGCATACACTGTACATTCTGTACACACTTTACACTCTGTACACACTTTACACTATGTGCACAATGTACACACTGTACACTCTGTACACACTGTTCTCACTGTACAGACTGTACTCTCTGTACGCACTGTACACACAGTACACACTGAACAGACTGTACACTCTGTACATACTATTTACTCTGTATGTACACACTGCACGCCTGTACACACTGTTTACTCTGTACACATTATACACTCTGTTCACACCATACACATAGAATGTCTTAATAGTGTAGGGGTAACGTCATGAAGTTTTAAATGACAGATCCTGAGGTGAATTGAACCCTGATGGGTTCGAATCCCAGCCGCGCTGATCTGAGAGTAACATCTCGGATATTCACTGGACTGGTTACACGGAAAATGGAATAAATTGCCTAACGGTTTAAACATATGGTATTAAAAAATGATAGATATCAACGTAGTTGATTATTCACTGTAATGCGTGTTTGCTTTTACCTTTTTACACACTGTACATACTGTTTACTCTATACACTGTATACACTGTTCACACTGTACACACTGTTTACTCTATACACTGTATACACTGTACACACTGTATACTCTAAACACTGTACACACTGCACGCCTGTACACACTGTTTACTCTATACACTGTTCACACTGTACATACTGTTTACTTTATACACTGTATACACTGTACACACTGTACATACTGTTTATTCTATACACTGTATACACTGTACACACTGTACATACTGTTTACTTTATACACTGTACACACTGTACACACTGTACACACTGTACATACTGTTTACTCTATACACTGTATACACTGTACAGACGGACACGACCGACACTGTGCGGCCTGGGCGGACTGTGGAAACGGACATTAAACCTTTATTGTTATTATTATTATTATTATTATTATTACACACTGTACATACTGCTTACTCTATACACTCTATACAGTCTATACACTGTACACACTGTGTACTTAACATGTATTGCACTATGTACACTTGCACCTTAGTGCGCTCAGAAGTAAAAATCTGGGACACATACAGTATAGTAAATTACTCTTTCAGTCCGTGTGTGTCTGTCTCTCTCTCTCTCTTTCTAAGTGTTTTCCCGTGTATGTTGATAGAGTTGGGATATGATACACGCGTCCACGAGATCTTCACGCTTGACGCGTTCAACAAGCTGCTACTGACTGTGAACAAGATGCTTCATAAGTTAATAGTTCAAGAAGCAAGCTGCAGTAAGTTACTAACAACTGACCACATGTCACCTAAGCTCCCCACCTAGATAGATAGACTTAACAAACAGTGATTCTTTTGAACAACAAGCAATTACAGTTAAGTAATCCGTCAGTCTGTCAGCCAGTCAGTAAATCAGTTAATTAGCCGGTCAGTCAGTCAGCAAATCAATCAATCAGTGACGATTTAATGTCATGTTTTTCACAGTAAAGAGATATGAGGAAGTCTTGCGGCATAAATTCCAAGAGCTCTCAACTACAAGTTGTTGTATGAAGAAATATACAATAATTCCTGCACCGAGATAGAATGAGATAGGAGAAACTGAAATCTAGATATAGGAGAAACTGAGACTAGATAGGAGAAACTGAGACTAGATAGGAGAAACTGAGACTTGATAGGAAAAACTGAGACTGAGATAAGAGAAACTGAGACTTGGATAAGAGAAACTGAGACTAGATAGGAGAAACTGAGACTGAGATAAGAGAAACTGAGAATTGGATAGGAGAAACTGAGACTGAGATAAGAGAAACTGAGACTTAGGTAGGAGAAACTGAGGCTTTGATAGGAGAAACTGAGACTTAGATAGGAGAAACTGAGGCTTAGGTAGGAGAAACTGAGGCTTTGATAGGAGAAACTGAGGCTTTGATAGGAGAAACTGAGACTAGATAGGAGAAACTGAGACTGAGATAAGAGAAACTGAGACTTGGATAGGAGAAACTGAGACTTAGGTAGGAGAAGCTGAAGCTTTGATAGGAGAAACTGAGACTAGATAGGAGAAACTGAGAGTTAGATAGGAGATAGTGAGGGCGGACTATTAAGAAGCTTTCTTGAAAATTCTACTTTACATAGCAAGATGCAGCAAAAATCTGTTATCTTCTTAAGTTATGTACTAACTTATTCAACACTGTCAAATGTGAAATGAAGAAAGAACTTGTAAGACTTTATGAGATGTTTGGCGAATATTTGCAAGTTTTGTCAGATGGTCGAGGAAAATGCCTTATCTCTAGTAATACTAAGCGGCTCTTGGGAATTAACACTGACTTCTGTGGCATATTGAGTAGACCGTGAAAGTTTCCAGGAAAGGAGTGATAATGATAAGTTGTTGAGATGTGAGCGTGGATATGGAGGCAACATATGTGTATAGTGATGGACTATTAGCATATGCCGTTCTGTAGGGATAACCCAGGAGTGTTAATTGACTGGGGTACTGCTCGCCTGACATATGTTTGTGAATGGCTGTAAAGACATGAGTGAATGAACAAGAGCTTGATAATTTACTCTGGTTATATTAGCTAGAGATAGAGTACAGGACCTTCTAATTATAAGCCTGTAATTCTGAAACTAATATCGACCATTGCTCTACATGTTTAACTTACGCATTGGAGACTCTGTCCCTTAATAAAACAGGGTTAACTACTCTAAATAGTCCGTGGACTAAATATTTTCAAAACGTTTTTAATACCTTCGACAAAAATGCTATTAAACATTGTCAGTCGTATACTGGGTATAAATAAATTTTGCACATATATGCAAATTAAAGTTAATGTCCTTCTTATCGTCCCTGAATATGTCTGAAAATATAATGCTAAGATTAATATGTACAAGTCTGTCTATGGGCGACTTAGACAAGCTGGCAGTTCAGTTCAGTACCAATGCTCTGCATTTTAAAAATAATTACCGAGATATCATAAATCTCAACTATCAACAATTTTGAAAGAAAAAAATTGGCATATCAAGCCAATAAGTATTGATGTGGAAATTTGTCGAAAGTAACCTATGCGGTTTCAATATTGATGATATTAATGTTCTAATTGCATACTTTCGAAATGCAGTCTATTGTTCGAAATGCAGTCCATTGTTTTCTTTATGCTTTATTTTCTTTGTTTGTTGCGCGTTTGCGTTTTTGTTCCTGTTCTGTGTATGTTTTGGTTGCCCAAGTGGCAAATAAAGATTTATTTATAATGTATATATATTTTTGTCTTACTATCTCTCTGATTGTGTCTGCCTGTCTGTCAGTCTCTCCCCTAGCTCCCTCTCTGTCTCGATCTCCTGTCTACCTATCTGTCTGTCTGTGTGTCTGTCTATCCATCCATCCACCCATCTATCCTTCCACTTATCTATAAATCTATCTATAGCTCTGACTGTCTCTCTGTCTGTATCTCTCTCGCTCTGTCTCTCCTTATTCTCTCTCTCTCTCTCTCTCTTTCTCTCTCTCTGTTTCTCTCTCCTCTCTCTCTCTTTCCTCTCTCTCTCTCTCCTCTCTCTTCCTCTCTCTCTCTCTACCTCTCTCTCTCTTTCTCTCTCTCTCTCTCTCTTTGTCTTTCTCTTTCTATCTCCGTGTGTCTGTCTCTCTCTCTCTCTCTGTCTCTCTCTCTCTCTCTGTTCGCGGTATTTGCATAAGTTCGTGGATATTACCTCGGGGTATTAAATATTGTCTGGTCTCTCGCATATGCTGACATATCTCAAAGCGTCAACATTTTATCGTCTGCCTTTAACATACTCCTCGTCTCTGCCGCCGATAATTTTATTACAGGAGAAATGGTAGCACTTGAGTGTGCGATGTGATTTATGCGAAACTATTTAATGTGATGTGATCTATGCGAAACTATTTAATGTGATGTGATCTATGCGAAACTATTTAATGTGATGTGATCTATGCGAAACTATTTAATGTGATGTTATCTATGCGAAACTATTTAATGTGATGCAACTAATGTGAACCGACTCTGTACGTTCTGATTCGACCTGATCTAATTTAGTGTTATTTAATTTAATGTGGTGTGATTTTCTATTGAAACGATGTGGAAAGCACGAGAACACGTTAAACAACGACCTGTTTATGTTTAGTTGAAATCATCGCTGACTTGATATGCGCCTGTTTGTAAAGTGTTACATCAAAACGTTAATCGTCTCAGTCGCTTAGCGTGGTTTCGAATTTTCAACCTTTTGATCAGCAGTCTGAGCATTTATTTCTTAGTTATTTAGTCCTTTGCTTTCTGCGTGACATATCCATGTATTTATATACACTCATATCTAGACGTACATGCACACTTAGAACAGGCTAAGTATTCGCACTGAAAGGAAGGGATAGATTTAGAGTGACAGGCAGGCATACACTGACAAGGAAGGGATAGATTTAGACTGACAAGCAGGCATACACTCAAAGGAAGGGATAGATTTAGAGTGACAAGCAGGCATACACTCAAACGAAGGAATAGATATAGACTAACAAGCAGGCTTACAGGGACGAGGAGAGAGAATGCTGGTGGAGGTGTGCGGATGATCTGTAGTGAGGCAGAGGAAGCGAGTGTGTGAAGTGACAGAGCAATAGAGCAGAGCTGTGTGTAGTCTTGTACAGTATAGTGAGAGCTTATCAGCTACACATCTTGAGTTATGTGTAGATAAGTGTAGCTATGTTTACATATGTGTAGCTATGTGCAGCTATGTTTAGCTATGTGTAGCTATGTGTAGCTATGTACAGCTATGTGCAGCTAGGTGTAGCTATGTGTAGCTAGGTGTAGCTATGTGTAGCTATGTGTAGATATGTACAGCTATGTGCAGCTAGGTGTAGCTATGTGTAGCTAGGTGTAGCTATGTGTAGCTATGTGTAGATATGTGTAGCTATGTGTAGCTAGGTGTAGCTATGTGTAGATATGTGTAGCTATGTGTAGCTATGTGTAACTATGTGCAGCTATGTGTAGATATGTATAGCTATGTGCAGGTACGTGTAGCTATGTGTAGCTATGTGCAGCTATGTGTAAATATGTGTAGCTATGTGTAGCTATGTGCAGCTATTTGATGTCAGTTAATAACGACTGCATTTAACACACTGTTTGTCTAAGCTGCGTCAAGTCAAATGTGGACTATAATCAAAATAATTTAATATTGAATAGAAATTATTAATAATTAAATATAATAAATATTTAGTAATTAGGATTTTCTCGTGAGGGTAATTAGCTGCTCAGTGTAGAAATGAACGTTAAATCAGTGTAACTGCTGTTAAGCTGTGGCTATTGGAGTACATCTAACAGATAAATTTAACGCCAGTTTCCAGCTCGAGAGCATGCCAGTGATGGGTAGGGCACTGGATTTGAACCCTGCACGTAATGGAGCGCCTACTGATCCCTACTCGGTCTACTTGACCACAGGCCATCTGCTTCGTCCTAGTAGTATTCTACTGTCGTATTTATGATGACGTGAGAAATGTTTTCATTCGTCATAATCATTATCATCATCATCATTCTCTCTTGAATTTCATTCCAACTAGGGTCGGGATTAGAAAATTTTGTGGCAATTGCTGGAGCCTAGGTGCAATTCAACCGAATGTCCTCCCTGATTGGTTTGGATTTGAGTGTTTTGGGCCTTTTATAATAAAAATAGTAGCGTTTAGCGTGCCGTTAATTCCTATTCGGGGTCGACACGGAGGGGTATAGACAGGAAATGGAACATTAAGATCGGCTATCCATCAGCCTGACACCACCAAGTGTACACGACTAGGTTTTTATTCATTCCTCGGAAGAAAAAACCTTACGTCGCTACGCAGTCTCGAACCAGCGACCTCTCGTTCATGAGGCGAGCTCTCTACCACTGCGCCAAGAGGCGTTCCTAATTTCGCCTTCTTTAAAAATAATAGTAATAAGGGTTTAGCGACCGTTTCCTCATACAAGGATGATGTCAGGGACGTCCCCCATCACATATCACTACAAGTCCATTCAGCCCAAACGATCTGAACAACATGTACCAAAGAGAAAGTAAAAGATCGTAAACCTGTGTCGGTTTGGTGATTAAAAAATTACACTGCAGTGCACGGTTGATCTATTCTTCAGCAACCTTGTAAAAACCCGGGTAATGTCAAATTTATTCATTAATATATATATATATATATATATATATATATATATATATATATATATATATATATATATATATATATATATACAGTATATTAATGCATACAAATTTATTGCATATTAATATTGTATTCACTTATTATTAATTTATTAGCTGAAAGAATTAAAATCGAAGACCTTTAGAAATTATAAATTTATCTTCGTTGAGACGGTTTCGTTAGTTGTGGTTTGTTCGTGCGATAGGTAGAAGCTTTAGCTTTGTTTTCTCATCAGTCCCTTGCGTTCTGAAGAGAACATAGGGCGGCAACATTCATCCATTCTCTTCTGTCTTTAGCAACTCTAGCAGCATCTTTACATGAAATGTTCAAAGTTTTCAAATCTTTGTTGATCATGCTGAAAAGGGAAAAAACGGAGCATTTAGAGATTAGATGGAAGGGTGAGATGATAAACGGAGATAGAGTAATAAGTCAGGGTGTGGAGCTAAAGAAGGTAACAGATTTTAAGTATTTGGGATCTGTAATAGAGAATATTGGGGAGTTGGAAAAGGAGGTTACTAGTAGGATTCAGGCTGGATGGGCAAAGTGGAGGACAGCTAGTGGATTGTTGTGTGATAGGAGAATCCCACTAAGACTGAAAGGCAAATTTTATAGTTCTGTGGTAAGGCCAGTAATGATGTATGGTTCGGAATGTTGGGCACTAAAAAGGGAACATTTGAAGAGTTTGCATGTGGCAGAAATGAGAATGCTGCGTCTAATGTGTGAAAGAACTAGAAAGGACAGAATGGAAAATGAATTTGAGGATGAATTTGAATGTTGAGGGGATCGGGGATAGGTTGGGTGTGTAGGGGTGTATATAGATGGGTGTGTAGGGGTGTATGTAGATGGGTGTGTAGGGGTGTATGTAGATGGGTGTGTAGGGGTGTATGTAGATGGGGTGTGTAGGGGTGTATATAGATGGGACTCTGGGCGGCTTATTTACTGCTCTCTATATGGACTACTTCTCAAGCAGTTTTGTTGCCATGACGACTCGACCATCTTTTTTAGATTTCCGTTCGGTCACAACTAGGTGACTGCACTGCCAGAATAGTGGGAGGGGCGTATAGGAGGGGCTTGTTGTAGCCGGAGGGGCGTGTTGTAGTAAGAGGCATGTCGTATGTTGCGTATCACTGGAAAAAAGCTGAGGGTTAGAATTGTAAGTTAATTTTTTTAAACCCTAAACACGCATTATAGTGAAATGATCAACTACGTTGATATCTATCACTTTTAATACCATATGTTTAAACCGCTTTGCAATTTAACCCATTTTCCGTATAACCAGTCCAATGAATTAATTAGTTAGGGTTCCGCCTCTGAGTCCTATAAGATGATATTCACCATGTCTCTCAGTGTCGTGAGGGTGGTTAGTTAAGAAAGAGACAGGAGTAATTGTAGGGGAGGGGGGGGGGTATTTGAGGCGGTTGTTTACGAGCAATAGAAATATGTTGCGTGGATGAAGCGTGCTCAACTGCATGCGGGAGTTAATCAAATACGTCGTAGTGGTCTACGGGGGTATTTATAGACGACTGGTAAAACCCTCAATTCTATTTATGACTATTTAAGTCTGCGAGACTAGGTTTTGTCTTGATGAAAGTCTTGATAAAATGAAAATTAATTTAATTAATTTTAATTAATTAATTAAATTAATTAAATATTTAATTGAAATCTAGGTAAATGTCTATGGCAAATATCTATAAGCCTAGTTAACGACATTGTTTCACGGCGATGGTGACTATATATTTGTAAACTACCAAATTAGCATATCTCAGTGAATTAAAAAACTCCATAACTCGAAATTAAATTCAGAGCATCACGTCACCGATGAAGAACTTGCGTTCTTGGGTCAGAAATAAAGAAAAGAGCTCATAAAGCCATGGAAATAAATGAATTCCTGCAATTTCATTCCAGTAACGGTTAAAAACGTGAGTGAACGTGAGATGCGCGTAAGTTCTGGTGGAATACGTTAATTTCTGGTGGAATATACTAAGTTCTGGTGGATACACTAAATTCTGGTGGAATACACTAAGTTCTGGTGGATACACTAAATTCTGGTGGAATACACTAAGTTCTGGTGGGATACAGTAAGTTCTGTTGGAATACACTAACTCGACAATGCACTGATCCATACATTGTGCCAATCAACCTCAGACAGTGTGAGAGCTAACAGAAGCTTTGAGATGTTTGAACAGAGATCTCAACGAGAGAGTTAATGATGATCATCTCTTCCTTTCGTCACTGCTCCACCTGCGATCTACCGGAGTCTAGGCTCTTCCTAAGACAACATTATCAAGAGGAGCCTAGGCTCCCTGTAACTCAACACGATCAGCAGGAGTCTGGGCGCCTTCTAACTCAACTTGATCATCAGGAGCCTAGGCGTCTCCTAATTCAACATAATCAGCAGGAGCCTAGGCGTCTCCTAACGCAACATGATCAGCAGGAGCCTAGGCGCCTTCTAAACAAGCATGATCAAGGGGAACCAAGGCGCCTTTTAGCACAACACGATCAACACGAACCTAGGAGCATCATAATCCAGCACGAACAAAAGGAGCCTAAACTCCATTTAGTCCTACATCAACAACAGGAGTCCAGGCATATCCTAACCCACCATCACAGCATTTCCTCGGGGCTTGTTAGGTACCGGAAGTCGACTCAGGTCCATTCAGAGGACACGATATTCACGTCCAGGAACCCTTCATCCAGGCGTCCATGCGAGTACACCAGGGTCCAATCACTGGGGCACCTCGAAGAGTCCCATGAATTGAGCTCTGAGAGGACTAAGCGTTGTTGCAGTGGAAAAACGGAAGCGTGGATTAGTCAGTGGTTGAGGACTGCTTGGTTTAGCGCACTGCTGCTGCTGCTGACTGGAGAGTCAGCTGCCTCAGCTGCTGCTGCTGCTGTACCAGCCAAAGCTAATAAAAAAGATTTCCAGCGAGGTATAGCAATCAGTCAATGCTAATATTATGATCTAATAGCTATTAATCAATGCTAATGTAATCTAATAGCAATCAATTAATGCTAATAAAATTTAATAGAACTTACTAGGAAGCGGTTCGGTATCTCATAGAAGAATTTCGAATGAAGCTGTTCGGAATCTCATATTAGAGCTTAGAATGAAGAGGTTCGATATTTCGTAGTAGAACTTATAATGAAGCTGTTCGGTATCTCATAGAAGAGCTTAGAATGAAAATATTCGGAATCTCAAAGTAGAGCTTAGAAAGAAAGGTTCGGTATCTCATAGTATAGCATAGAATGAAGCAGTTCGGTATCTCATGGTAGAGTTTAGAATGAAGCGGTTCGGTATCTCATGGTAGAGCTGAATATGAAGCGGTTCGGTATCTCAAAGTATAACATAGAATGAAGCGGTTCGGTATCTCATAGTAGAGCTTAGAATGAAGCGATCCGGTTTCTCATTGTAGAGCATAGAAAGGAGCGGTTCGGTATCTCATAGAAGAGATTAGAATGAAACGGTTCGGTATCTCATGGTAGAGCAAATAATGAAGTCGTTCGATATCTCATTGTAGAGCTTAGAAGCAGCGGTTCTGTATCTCATAGAAGAGCTTCGAATGAAGCGGTTCGGAATCTCATAGTAGAGCTTAGAATGAAGAGGTTCAATATTTCATAGTAATGCTTAGAATGAAGCTGTCCGGTATCTCATAGTAGAGCTGAGAATGAAGCGGTACAGTACCTCATAGTAGAGCTTGGAATGAAGTGGTTTGATATCTCAGAGTAGAGCTTAGAGTGTAACAGTTCGGTATCACATAGTAGGGTTTTGAATGAAGCGTTACAGTGTAGAATAGCATAAAATGAAGTTGTTCGGTGTTTCATATTAGAGCTTAGAATGAAGCAGTTCGGTATCCCACAGTGGAGTTTAGAATGAGGCGGTTCGGTATATCATGGTAGAGCTTAGAATGAAGCAGTTCGGTATCACATAGTAGAGTTTAGAATGAAGCACCTCGATATATCAGAGTAGAGCATTGAATGAAGCGGTTTGGTTTCTCATAGTAGAGCTTAGAATTGAGCGGTTCGGTATATTATAGTAGAGCTTAGAATGAAGTGGGTACGGTATATCGTAGTAGAGCTTCGAATGAAGCGGTTCGGTATATCATAGTAGAGCTTAGAATGAAGCGGTACGGTATATCATAGTAGGGCTTAGAAAGAAGCGGTTCGGTATATCATAGTAGAGCTTAGAATGAAGCGGTTCAGTATATCATGGTAGAGCTTAGAATGAAGCGGTTCGGTTTCTCATTGTAGATCTTAGAATGAAGCGGTTCGGTATCTCATGGTATGGCTTAGAATGAAGCAGTTCGGTATCTCATAGTAGAGTTTAGAAAGAAGCAGTTCGGTATCTCATAGTAGAGTTTAGAAAGAAGCGATTCGGTATCTCATAGTAGAGTTTAGAAAGAAGCGATTCGGTATCTCATAGTAGAGTTTAGAAAGAAGCGATTCGGTATCTCACAGTAGAGCTTAATAGCTAAAGCTAATAAAGCTAAGGTTAACGTCAGTTTCTTCACTCGAAAGCGATGTCAGTGACGGGTGAGCCCAGGATTTGAACCCAGCATCTACTGATCCGCTGTCGAGTATCTTACCGACTTCGCCACTGGCTCCAGCCAGTTTTTTAGCTTTGCTTTTAATAGCAATCAATCAATGCAAATATAATCTAATAGCAATAAGTCAATGCTAATGAGAGAGAGAGAGAGAGTGAGAGAGAGAGAGATAGCAATAGAGTGAGAGAGAGTAAGAGTAGAGGAGTAGAGATAGAGAGTAGAGAGAGCGAGTGAGATAGAGAGAGAGGGAGAGAAAGAGAGAGAGAGAGGGAGTAAAGAGAGAGAGATAGCAAGAGAGGGAGAGAGACAGAGAGAGAAAGAGTAGAGTGACTGAGTGAGAGAGTGAAAGATATAGAGAGATAGAGGGAGAGGGAGAGAAAGTGGGATAGATAGATAGATAGAGAGAGAGAGGATTATAAGCTAGTGGAATCCTATTGGACTGAGCGTTCAGAGATAATCCTCTGTGCTCCTGGAATACAAGAAAATCATTAACTGTCGATCGAAACAGCATGTCACGTCTTCATGACTTCTCTCTCCAACTCTCTCTCTTTCTCTTCTTCTTTTGTCTCTCTCCAACTCTTTCTCTCTTTCTGTCTCTCTTCTCTCTCTCCAACTCTCAGTCTCTTTCTCTCTCTTTTATCTCTCTCCATCTCTCTCTCTCTGAGCTTTCGCTCTCCATCTCTTTCCCTTCCCTCTCCATCTCTCTATCTGTTATAGAATATATGTTCTATAATTTATTCTCAGTGTGCAGTGTATATAATATGTATCTATGTACCGTGCATAATAAGCAGATCTATAATATAATTAGACGCCATCATCTAATTATATAATATAATTAGATGCCCATGTCAGCTGTGTGATCTGAACATAGGCCTAAATAACCTATAGAAATATATTTATTTCTTCTCACCTTTCAATGCTCATCTCTCTCTCTCTTTCTCTCTCTCTCTCTCTTTCTTTCTTTCTCTCTCTCTCTCTCTCTCTCTCTCTTTCTCTCTCTCTCTCTCTCTAGTGACTAGGGAGTAAAGTTCAAAGCATGAATTACTCAAGTTTTATAATTTATTCTTAAGTTGTGGAATTTAAATAGTTAGCCTACTGCAGAGTTGGTACGTTTAGTTGTGTTGATTGTGTCAGTCAATCAATCAATAGGTGAATCAATTAGTAGGTTTGACGTCAGAGCAAGGTTTATCATTGGAAGGCTAAGTTGAAGGCGTTGATATAGTGATGTACTTACCACAGCAGCAGCAGCACCTATAGGACGATCTCTTGTACCTTTGAATTCTTTCAAAGTCTCTGTATCCAGATCTAAGAGGAATAATTGCGTGGAGGAATCGTTAGATGTCAGGTTCGTTTGGAGGCCGGAAACCGTTAGCGCTCTCTCGTCCGCTACTTCCTTCCTTTCTTCCACCACCTCCCACTGGCTCAGCCACTGGTAAGATCTGTAGCCCCGCGGCCACCTTGATAAAGAGTCTGATCATATAAATCCGTTGTACATCTTACGAGTAAAGTGAGCTAATATATATATAATATATATATATATATATATATATATATATATATATATATATATATATATATTGTATATATATATCCTTTAGTGGATTCCTACTTTCAGGTCCATGGTATATAACGCCTCCATGCTTCTCTTTCTTCAGCTTTAATCTTTATGTTCACATATGAGTGGATCACAAGGGTACTGTCAGTGTCGTCTGCACACAAGTGTATTGTCAGTGTTGTGTACTCAAATTTACAGTCATGTAGTGTACACAAGTGTGCAGTGTTGTGTGTACACAAGTGTACTGTCAGTACTTTGTGTACGGCAGAGTTTTGAGCTCGCAACCTCTCTGGTGTGAGACCAGCGTGCTCTCATCTCAGCCACCTGTCAGCAGCTCTGTCTCTCTACACTACTGTGTGTCTATCGACTTCTCGGTTTATCTCTGACAGTAGATAATTAGGCGCAGATATTTAATTGCGTTGACTTCATGACAGCTGCGCCGTGGATGAAAGCTTCTCACTGCTGATCTCACAGCAGCTGATCTCTCAGCAGCTGATCTCACAGCAGCTGATCTCTCAACAGCTGATCTCACAGCAGCTGATCTCACAGCAGCTGATCTCACAACAGCTGATCTCTCAACAGCTGATCTCAAAATAGCTGATCTCTCAGCAGCTGATCTCACAGCAGCTGAGCTCACAGCAGCTGATCTCACAACAGCTGATCTCACAACAGTAATTGGTTACTGATGTCAAAGCAATTAGTCTCGCAGCAGCTTCAGTATCAGCAGTTTGCTGTTGTTGACAATAGCTCTCTTTCTTAATAGAATCAGCTGCTGAACGGTTTTCTTGTTATTAGCAGCAGCTGCTGAGCTGTTCTGTTATTATTAACAGCAGCTGCTGAGCTGTTCTCTTATTATTAGCAGCAGCTGCTGGACTGTTCTCTTATTATTAGCAGCAGCTGTTTAGCTGACCTCTTGTTATTATCAGCAGCTGTTTAGCTGACCTCTTGTTATTAGCAGCAGCTGTTTAGCTGATAAAGCCTGGAGTTCACAGACATGCGACTCAGCTAGATTTCAACAATTCTATTTGTAGTATAAAGACTTGATCCGTCGTCATATGAGAGTGGGAGCTTAAGCTCAACTTAATTGAACAGCTTAATTAACCTTAACCATAACCCTGAACCTTGCACCTACTCATCCGCTGTCGAGTATCTAACCGATATGCTACTGACACAACCGGCTCTGATAGCCTAGTTTTTAGAGTGCTACCACTACGTGAGGTTTTTGCTGTTCGAGTGTTTTCAAATAGAGTGCTACCACTTCTGAGGTTTTACTGCTCGTGTGCTTTCGTACATAGTTATGATCTCCGCTCCTAACATCATTGACTTCTGTTGAACCACCACACTGTCGTCCCTGTACCCCCGCCTGTGTGTATCCGCGTATCTCTCCTTGTGTGTGTCTGTGCTTGTGTGTGTCTGTGCTTGTGTGTGTCTGTGCTTGTGTGTGTCTGTGCTTGTGTGTCTCTGCTTGTGTGTGTGTTTGTGCTGGTGTGTTTGCTTCGATGTGCGTCTGTTGTCTGTGCTTGTATGTGCCACGATGTGTGCATGTGCTTGTATGTGACGCGATGTGTGTATGTGCTTGTATGTGCCACGATGTGTGTCTGTGCCTGTATGTGCCACTGTGTGTGTCTGTGCTTGTATATAAAGAGAAAGCACTGGTAGATAACGGCAGTACAATACCACTAGTTTTACTCTGCTTTGGGCGCAAGATAATGTGTGTAATGAAGGACAATGTGCTAGTACTGAACGAGTAGTAGAGTCAGAGAATCTAGAGCTTAGCGGAGCATTACAGACTGCATCAACTCCGCTTAACTCCAGGCTGCTGGAATGATTCCAGTCAAGTCTTTTCACTTTCATCAACTTAATCTCTCATTCTTATCAAAATAGAAGTCTTGAACTGATATTTGAACATCGGCTTTGATTTCCTAAATCTAGTTTTGTGACTTGATTTCTTAAATCTAGTTTTGTGATTTGATTTCTTAAATCTAGTTTTGTGATTTGATTTCTTAAATCTAGTTTTATGATTTGGGAACATGGAATGTGCGAGGAATGCGTGAAGGAAAGTTAGAGATTGCTAAAAGAGGGATGGTAGGAACCGGCATAAGGATTAGAGCATTGGGGATCAAGTAACTACAGAGGTATAAGCTAGTGCAAAGCTTCAATCTGATGATTACAAAAACGTCTGCTCAGGAACAGAGAAAGAAGACGAAAACAATAGTAACCGACCTAGTTTTATATTACCCGACCTAGTTTTATATAACCCGACCTAGTTTTATAATATAACCCGACCCAGTTCTATGTAACCTGACCTAGTTTTATATAACCCGACTTAGTTTTATATAACCCGACGTAGTTTTGTTTGCCTTGACCTAGTTTTATATAACCTGACTTAGTTTTATATAACCAGACTTAGTTTTATATAAGCTGACCTAGCTTTATAAAATCTGACCTAGTTTTAAATAACCTGACCTGGTTTTATATAACACGACCTAGTTATCTAGATAGGGCGGTGGAGGGAGCCCTGCAGTTGGTTTGCTCTAGAGGTGAGAGAGATGGCGTGACGGGAGCCCAAGCTTCTCCTAATGACAATTACTCGTTGATCCACGTGACGTCACGCTGATGAAGATTAATCATCTCTGGAAATGTTCCGCTCTGTTTAAATTAATTTGACAAACAATTGAATTAATTAATGTTGAACTGTTTGAGACGATCCTAATGTCGTCTACAGATGACAAGACTGACTCTGAATACCCATTGTTTTGTTTTTGACTTAATTCCTGTAATACTGAATTATACTGTAATATTTTGTGGAATCTTGCAGTTAAATTCTCTCTCAGATTTAATTTTAACTTAGTTAATTTTAATTTTACTTACACTGGAATTAAAGGGAAGACGATAATTATGATTTATTGTACTGTACTCTACTATGTTGTATTATAGGAGCTCCAGTATTTTGTATTGTATCGTAGTTTGATTGTATTGTAAAGACTTATTCAAATATTACTTCAATATACTTCACTATTTTGTATTGTACATGCAGTTTAATATGATATTTGTACTATACTCTATTTTATTTTATTTTAGCAGATCCAGTGTTTTATATTTTGTTCTAATTTAGGTCTATTGCATTTAATTCTATTGTGTATTGCATATAACTGTACTATAATCTACTCTATTGTATCACAGCAGCTCCAGTGTTTTGTATTACATTTAATTCTATTGTGTATCGCATGTAATCGTATTGCACTCTACTATATTGTATTGCATGTAACTATACTCTACTCTATTGTACTATAGCAGCGCCAGTGTTGGGTAACGTCTCGCCCAGCCTGTTCGTACGGAAGGACGGCGACACGGTGGACATGTTCTGTGAGGCCCTGGGCTCTCCCAGCCCCTCTCTCTTCTGGTACAGGGACGGCAAGGAGCTGAGCAGCGATGAGCGCATCACGATATCAGGCAACTACCTGCGCCTAGGTCCTGTGGGCAAGAGAGACGCAGGCATATATTCCTGTGTGTTCAAGAACATCGCAGGCACTGTGTCACACGTCATGAAGCTCGTAATACAAGGTTAGTATAGAGACACTTGCTGCACCTATATACCTACTCTCTTTGTCTCGCACACTCCCTCTCAGAACACTTGTTCTTCTTTCAAATGAATCGTTTCTGTTCCTCTAGCTGGAGTCAGTGGCGATCAGTATGTACGGGGTTTAAATCCTGGGCTCGCCCGTCACTGATATCGCTTTCGAGTGAGGAAAAAGACGTTAACATTAGTTTTACCAGATTTTTATAATTGCTAGTCAGTTGTTATCCTCTGTAGCTTGCGATCACGGTTTTCCACTCGAATGATTATGCATATAAACGTAGTAACTTGCTTACTCATGTCTAATTACATCACACGCACATACACATACACATACACCCACACACATATACCCACACATACACCCACATATACACACATATTCATCCTCATAATTTTATATGTTGTGCTGTTCTATATGCTCTTTGTTCGTATAATTCATCTTATAAGCCATGCTGTCTCCGTGTTTTCTCTCCTCTCTCTCTCTCCCTCTCTCTCTCTCTCTCTCTATCTCTCTCTCACACTGAATCTATCTGACTCTATTTCTCTCTCTCTCCTCTCTCTCTCAGACAAACTCATTCTCTCACGAAATCTGTTTGACTATTTCTCTCTCTCTCTCTCTCTCTCTCTCTCTCTCTCTCTCTCTCTCTCTCTGTGTATTTCTCTCTCTCTTTCTCTCTGGTTGCTTTTCTTACAGCTAATCAAATCATCCTCACTAAAATTTCTCTCAGTTCCGATAACTTACAATTCATCATATTTATTCTCATCGCTTCTCTTTGTTCTACACAGTTTGCTGTCGTTTCCTAATTTTGCTTCTTTCCTGAGACACAATTCTGCACACTGCTTATATGACGTTCAGTATCTGACCTGTGTAATCGGTTATCTGCTTTTCATCATCATCAACATCATCATCAACATCATCATCATCATCATCAGCATCATATTCAGCATCATCATCAACATCATCATCGTCATGATCAGCATCATTATCATCATCATCATCATTATCAATATCATCATTATCAATATCATCATCATCATCATCATCAACATCTTTCCTTAAATCCTTCTAACAGCGCATTACTTGCATTATATACACTCTACCATACAGCGCATTACATTATATACACTCTACCATACAGCGCATTACATTATATACACTCTACCATACAGCGCATTACATTATATACACTCTACCATACAGCGCATTACATTATATACACTCTACCATACAGCGCATTACATTATATACACTCTACCATACAGCGCATTCATTATATACACTCTACCATACAGCGCATTACATTATATACACTCTACTATACAGCGCATTACTTACATTATGTACACTCTACTATACAGCGCATTACTTACATTATGTACACTCTACTATACAGCGCATTACTTACATTATAAACACTCTACTATACAGCGCATTACTTACATTATGTACACTCTACTATACAGCGCATTACTTACATTATGTACACTCTACTATACAGCGCATTACTTACATTATATACACTCTACTATACAGCGCATTACTTACATTATGTACACTCTACTATACAGCGCATTACCTACATTATATACACTCTACTGTAAAGCGCATTACTTACATTATATACACTCTACTATACAATGCATTATTTACATTATATACACTCTACTATACAGCGCATTACTTACACATTATATACACTCTACTATACATGCAGCTCCTCTCTTTCCTTTGAAGCCTGTGAATATAAGTAGCGCCGTGACTCGTAAAGATCTCTTTATGTGCACAATCTAAGCGATATAATGTTCTAATAAAGATATCCGTCGATCCGCAGAATTCAGCTCAATAGTATATTATAATTTTCTAATAGAGATATCCGCCGATCCGCTGAATAGAGCGTAATCACTGACCCGTGAGTAGAAAATCTTCGAGACCCGGAGAAAGATATGGAGCATTGGAAACAGGATGTGCATGTAGTGGACAGAGTGTAAAATGTGGTCACTTTGTGTACATGTGTCTGTTACTCAACAGTTGGTCTATGCCTTTATATGGTGAGCTTTTGAATAAGAGAGTGTGCTTGGATGTGTTTGTGATTGCGTTTGTTCAAGTGCGTCTATGTGCGTTTGTTTGTGTTTCTATGTGTGAATGTACATGTAAATTATGTGTGTAAGAGGAGAGAGATAAAAAAGAGAGAGAGAGAGAGAGAGAGAGAGAAAGAGATGGAGTGATAAGGAGAGAGAGGGGGAGATAAGGAGATAGATATGCGTTTATTTTCAGCATCAACACCAAATCATTGACAAACAACATACGTGTAAAAATTGTTAGATACTAACAAAAGAAATCATAAAAAATGAAATGAAAGCAAACATCCGAGCAAACATTAATAAGCATGCACATCAATAGAAAAGGTAAGGGTACATATTACGAGTACAAGTAGCCATCAATGAAGATACACAGTATCATATCTAGCTGAACACCACGACGTACTCATACGATGTTTTGTAGAAATGCAACATGCAAATATTATTAGATACTAGCAAGAGAAATAGTAGAAAAATCAAATGAAAGCAAAATCCGAGCAAACATTAATAAGCATGCACAACAATAGAAAAAGTAAAGGTACATATGTAAGTGAAATATTACATGTGTAAATGAAAGTGAAAATAACTAACTAGTGATCACCAACTATTCATTAAATAATCTTTGTATAATTTATTAAAAGAATTTATGGTGGAAGCATTACGAATATTAAGTGGAATATTATTCCAGATACCACAACAAGTGTATACAACTGAATTAAACATAGTCGCGCTGGACTCAATTGATAGATAGTTAGTTAAGGATTGTCTGGTGGAATAAGAGTGCTGAGAGACGTTGAGCTTGAACATTTCTCTAAGTAAATTCGACTTAGCTCCTTCGTAATATAAGCATTTATATATTAATTTACCAATTGAAAGTTTATACTGAAGCTGAATAGGCAAGACACTGAAATTAGCATAAAGAATCTTAGTAGTACAGAATCTACTCAAGTACTGCAGAGTGCGTAACGATCTGTTAATAGACACATGAAGAGGGTGTATCGCACTAGATGAAGCATTCCCATAAATTTCAATACCATATAGAGCTTTACAGTACACTAGCCAAAAGAAAAGATCTTTGCGGCAGCTTTTAGAAATAAAATCACTGCGCCGTTATAGCATACTATTAACACTATTAATTTTACGGGTCACATATTTAATATGCTCTCTGAAAGTTAGCTTGTCATCATTCAATATCCGGAGAAATTTAGTGCTCGATACTCTAGAGAGAAGACAATTGTCTAGTGAAATATATAAGTTATTGACATCAATAAATTCCTCATCCTTCCTGCTGGGAAAAAATAAAATATAGACTGATTTAGAGCTGTTAATAGTTAACATATTGCATTTGCATCATTGACTAATTAGATTACAACATAATTTGCAGAGTCATATAATTCTTTCAAATTGCAGGCGGTCACAAAAATATTTGAATCATCAGCAAATAATTTTGGAATGGCAGTACCGCTGGCATTCTGAATGTCATTAATATAGATTAAGAAGAGCAGAGGGCCAAGGACAGAGCCTTGGGGTACGCCCATGACCACAGGTTGAGTTGCAGAAACCGACTTTCCAATAACTGTATGTTGATATCTTCCTTCAAGATATGACTTAAACCAACTATTGGAGACTCCACGTAACCCGTAATGCCACAGTTTGTTTAGCAATAAATTATGATCTACTGTGTCAAATGCCTTGGAAAAGTCCAAAAAGAGACCCATTAAGTAATGTCCATTACCTTTTTCCATTTTTAGCATGTTTATGCAACTTAGAATTGCATCGGTTGTAGAATGTCCAGCTCTAAATCCAAATTGATTGTCGCTTAAAATTTTGTGCTTGTTAACGTAATCCAACACCCGCTTGTACATTACTTTTTCAAGAACCTTACTTAAATTATTTAACAAAGAAATAGGTCTGTAATTTTCTGCACAATCTAATTTACCTTTTTTAAAAACAGGAACTACTTTAGCAGTCTTAAAATCCTTCGGAAAATAACCTTTCAGAAATGATTGATTAAAAATATGCGCCAGGGGACTAGCTATGTGGTAGCATGCTAACTTTAAAATTTCATTAGGAATATCATCTGGGCCAGTTGCACTAGTATTTCTCAGAGATGAAATGTTAACTATTACCTCATTGGGGGTTACTGGCCTAAGGAAAAAGGTTCTTGGGAAATCACCAGTCAGGTAATCTAAGTAACTTGAATTTGATTTTGGGATACGTGCAGCTGGGTCACAGCCAACTCTAACAAAGTAATTGTTGAGAACATCAGAAATTTCTGCTTCATCTAATGATTCCAGAATGCTTAGTGTTGCTCTTGTAACTACAGATATTATTTAACGTTTTCCAAATACTTTTCACAGAATTTTGTCTCCGGTTTAGTAACTTACTGAAATGGTCGATCTTTAGAAGTTTAATTTTTGCATCAGTTACCTTCCGAAAAATTTTATAGGCCAACTCGTCATTGGGATCATTTGACATTATTTACATTTTGAATTTAAAATATAGTTTATTTTTATAATTTAATTCTCTTTTTAGTTCTTTAGTTAACCAAGGCTTGTCCTTGAATTTTTTCCGGGAACATTTAATTAGTGGTAAGTGCACATCTATTAGATTTACCAGCACTTTGGTCAGGGAGGCAATAGATTTATCAACGCAATCGCTTTGATAAATATTGGTCCAATCATAAGTCTGCAATTGATTTATAAAATTGTTAATGTTTTTGTTGCTATAAACACGAATATCTGGTCGATCCTTATGAATATTTTTTTTCGTTTTAGATGATAACAGAACAACATTCGCATAGTGGTCAGAAATTTCGGTAACAATGGTTGGTGAATTGATCCGAGCTTTGTCCTTGCTTAGAATGCCAGCAGTAATGAAAACATGGTCAATAACACTACGCGATTCATTTACACAATGAGTAGGCAATATAGAGTACGGAATAAAGTCAAATGAGCTCAATTGATCAATATAATTCTTAACATTACCATTAACCTCATACTTATTAAGATCTAAATTGAGATCTCCAAACTTAAAACTTTTAAACAATGGTCGAAACTTTTCAAAAAGCTTGAAGAGTTGACTCACAAATACACCCGCAGGTTGACTTGGATTTCTATAAAAAGTATAGAAACGATAATTGTTTTTGTGAGCAATAATATCAACAATAACATGTTCGGCTGATTGACCAAAATGATTTGATTCATTAGTAGAGTCAATTACATTATAGGACTAAGTTTTGTTAATTAGGACAGCTACTCCACCGACTTTCTGATTTTCTCGGATACTATAAATTAGTCTATGACGAGGAAACAGTTTATCAAAATGAACAATGTTCGTAGACCAAATTTCAGTTAAAATAATGACGTCAAATTTAATATTACAAAGAGAAAGAAAGTCTTGCAGTTTTTCATTATTAGCTTTCAAACTTCTAATGTTTATATGAAATATTGAAAGATCATAACACACAGAACCCTTTACAAAATTGTTAAGTGACTCAGGGGTATAGTAGCCTATGGATGCATTAGCTAATAAATTTTCGTTAATTAACCCCCAGATCATTGTAGATACTAGGCGGATGATTAAAGTTCCTATTTAGATCACTATTCATGGTTGAGATTTGAATTTACGTTGGATTTGTTAAACGTAGGTGCAGTGTAGAACCATTCTCGAAGTAAGCAATCTGTTGGCCAAGTGTTGGCGTCAAATGCTATATTGTCAAACCGTGACTCACAGGACACCATAAAGGCAGTAGATTGAAATTCTCGACCAGATTTAGATGTACCTGATAACTTTTTACAGGTGCTAACGTTTGCCCCGGCAGATGTTATGAATTGGTTTACGACTTCCACTGTCGTTTCTTTGTCGAGTCTGCTCACGAAAATGGTCGTTTTCCTCGGAACGACTTTAAGGGCCGAGACACTGGCTTTAGCCCCAGCCACGACACGTCTTGGTTTAAGGTCTTTGTTAACTTGTTTCACGGTAATTGTAGGGGTAGAGGCGGGTTCGACGGTCTGTAGGGCGAAGGCGTCAGCTCATGATTTGGATGACCGCGGGGGACCAGCTACGCCTGCGTATGAGCGGGGCGGATCAATTCTCAGTTTGAGATCAGCAATTGTCTCCTTGGCCTTCTTGAGCCTATCACATAAGATTTTGTTCTCTTCCATGAGGTTTTGCAGTACACTAGACATCATTTCCTTAATTGCACTGGCATTAATTGGTCCCATCACCTTACCTAGCCCCTCTGCCACTTTCTGATTCTTAAAAACTTCGATGACTTCTTCACTGAGTGCACAGGTGACATCGGTGGAGTTATCCATCGGATTCTTTTTAGGAGGCATTATGTATCCAGGTATACGCCCATATACATATAATCCTAATCGTTGCTAAACAACGAAGTGGGTTTATTATCTTATTGCCTATATAACTGAATCCAACGTACTTATTACAAACTTAAAATAGTTAATCCAATGGAAGTCGAAAATAGCGTCAGTTTTTAGAATATTTAGAGGTAATTTATAGATAAAATTTACTGTTGGTTTAATTTTGTTTACATAAATGAGTTTAAGGAGAGAGAGACAGAGAGATAGAGAAAGAGAGTGAGAGAAGGAGAAAGAGGCCTTTCATGTATGAGTTTCGCTTCAGATATACTGACATCGCTTTCGAATAAGGAAACTGACGTTAACATTAGCTTTTTTATATGTATACCTGTATATATATAGTATGTACTGAACGTATACAGTATATTATTTACTAAACGATGCATATTGGATCTCTTTCTATGTCTGAACTTTTGGTCTCATGTAAATGGGCGTGTATCAGGATGGGAGGAATTCCTCTCTAGGTCTGTATGATCAGGGGGCGTGGCAGTCCCAGGAAAGTAATGAAGAACTGGAGATAAGAGCCATTGTTTACTAGCACTAGAGCTGTTGTGCTAGGCAGTAAACAAACACTTTTCTTTAATCCTTAGAGTCCAGGCTCTTTCTTTATCTCCATTCTCATCGGTCTATTTGCTTTCTCTCAAATGTTTGCTTTGCTTACGTCTTTATTGCAAAACTATTAAATAAATAGAAAATGATATAACTGACAGAAAGAGATATAACTGACAGAAAGTGATATGATTGATTGAATTGATATAACTGACAGAAATTTATATGGCTGACAGAAAGTGATATGACTGACAGAAAGTGGTATGACTGACAGAAAGTGATATGACTGACAGAAAGTGATATAACTGACAGAAAGTGATATGACTGACAGAAAGTGATATGACTGACAGAAAGTGATATGACTGACAGCAAGTGATATGACTGACAGAAAGTGATATGACTGACAGAAAGTGATATGACTGACAGAAAGTGATATGACTATAAAGCTGTAACGTTCAGATCATCCACAATTTTCTTTATACCCACTTCGCTTCTAGCAATCATTCATTGATCATCGGCAAATCTTACTTCTTTCATTAATTCACCTCCAATTTTAATTCCTTATTCAATGTCTTACATTCCTCCCTCATCAATGCGTCTGCGTTATTGTTAAATAGAAGTGGTGACTTACAACCAACCACTGTGTCTTACTTCTCTTCCTATTCGACCTTCTTTATATAATGCCTTTCGAATTGTGAGAATTTCCTAATGATTTATGTTCAGATTCATTGTAATCAATCTCTCCAGTTTATTCCTCATTCTCTCTAAATTCTTGATATCTTCACCCAGTTAACATTGTCAAAAGCATTTCTCAAATCCTACAAATCACAGCAACCTCATTTCCCTAACCTGCTCTCACACACAACTCATATTACTCGTAAGGCCTATACTTCTTATGCCACGAACACTATATATCGGGGCAGAAATTAAGATAGAAAGCTGTTCTAGCAAATGTGAATATCGACGCTGTCAAGTTATGACAATATTTATTGTGGACGGAAGGGGAAGTGAGCGTATAATTGGTAGTTGTGTTTTCCACACGTGCTGCTATGGCGCTGATGGGACAGATGCGTCGAGTGAAGAATGACTTATGAAGAACTTAGAGCTCTTCTCAGGTCTTTCATCTACATGATGATGATAATGATGATGATGATGATGATGAAGATGATGATGACGACGACGACGATGATGATGATGATGATATTCCAGGTAGATGCTCCCATGTAGTAAAGCTGGTAAAGCTAAGGTTAACGTCAGTTTCCTCACTCGAAAGCGATATCAGTGACGGGCGAGCCCAGGATTTGAACCCGCATCAACTGATCCGCGGTCGAGTATCTTATCGACTCCGCCACTGGCTCCAGCCAGTAGTGAGGTAGTTGTATGATAGCTGCACGTGTTTGGGTAGTTAGATGGATTACCTCTCTCTGATTTGAGATGCATAGAATAGCAGAGCTCTGTGTAACAGCCATTAGATATCTACCGTCTATTTACATATCAAATCCCTCCGTTCTCCAGGTAGCTGAACCATGTAGTATCGGTTAGGACGTCTCGACTGTTACACTTAGGCCTATCTGAACCGTGGAGTATCGGTTAGGACGTCTCGACTGTCACACTTAGACCTATCTGAACCATGGAGTATCGGTTTGGACGTCTCGACCGTCACACTTAGGCCTATCTGTCCCGTGGAGTATCGGTTAGGATGTCTCAACTGTCACACTTAGGCCTATCTGTCCCGTGGAGTATCGGTTAGGATGTCTCAACTGTCACACTTAGGCCTATCTGACTCATGGAGCATCGGTTAGGACGTCTCGACTGTTACACTTAGGCCTATCTGACTCATGGAGCATCGGTTAGGACGTCTCGACTGCCACGATTTTGGGATTGAGGTAGAATTATAGACTCAGCCGTTGCTGATGAATCATATAAATCACCAAATCAACGGTAGTGTGACACACCTTATGAGATACTAGAAACGTTAGAATGTGCTCCACCGAGAGCTGTTAGTGTATCCTAGGGGTTGACCAAGGAGGCTCATAGTTACGTGTGTCCTGTGGAACAACAGTGAAATGTGCTGAGCCTTCTTACCTCTTAACTCTCAAGTGTTCGTAGCAATCCTCGTCTTAATCTCAACAAGGAAACGGACGTAGAACTGTCGTTGTCGCCGTTGTACATGTTGTTGTTTTTGTTGTCGTTGTCGCTGTTGTTGTTGTTGCTGTTGATGTTCTACTAACGCGTCAGAAAATGAGAAATACTAGAAGTAATGATCGTATTTCACACTGTGATATCAACAAGTGTTCTCTCTCTCTATCTCCCTCTCTCTCTCTCTCTCTCTCTCTCTCTCTCTCTCTCTCTCAACAACAGAGCAATGTAAACCTCAAGCTTCGTGAATGTATACGAGATTTGGTCATGCGGAACAGCTAGTAGGTGAGACTTTTCTCGCAGTCAATAATGACGATGATGACGACGATGACGGTATTTTATAAGCTCGAGGAGCATCAATGCCAGTCTGTCAGTCTCTTACGGTAGTCAAAACAATAATAAGCGTGATCAATAGTAATAATAAACCTCATCATTATTAATAATAAGCGTGATCAATAGTAATAATAAACCTAATCATGATTAATAATAAACGTGATCAATAGTAATAATAAACGTGATCAATAGTAATAATAAACCTAATCATTATTAATAATAAACGTGATCAATAGTAATAATAAACCTAATCATTATTAATAATAAACGTGATCAATAGTAATAATAAACCTCATTATTATTAATAATAAACGTGATCAATAGTAATAATAAACGTGATCAATAGTAATAATAAACGTGATCAATAGTAATAATAAACCTAATCATTATCAATAATAAACCTAATAAGTATTAATAATAGACCTAATCAATAATAATAATAAACCTAATAATTATTAATAATAAACCTAATCAATAATAATAATGTAATAATAATAATTACCATAAGCAGTAATAGTAAGCACAGTAAATATAAACAACAATCATTTTACTGGAGAACATAGCGAGTCGTGCAGATTCTCGTAGCTCTCATGAACTTCTTAGGTTCATTGGTCAGAGGTTTTCTCTTGCTCCTGAACTACCAGTGTCAACCAATGACATCCGCTACAGGATCAGTCGTAGAAATGAACTCATACATGTGACGTTAACATCGAGTAGTTACGGGGTTCAAATCCTGGGCTCGCCCGTCACTGACATCCCTTTCGAGTGAAGAAACTGACGTTAACCTTAGCTTTACCCGCTTTACTTTTTGCTCTCTGATCTGCGTGTCTTACATGACTTGTGTCCAGTTTTGGTCTTTTTTAAGACTGTCATTCCAAATCTCGTCCACACTCTGCACAGCCGCTCCTCAGGACGCTGTCCCTATCCCAGAGGAGGTCCTCTCTGTCCCTCTGAATCCCTCTCCTCAATGGATTGCTGTTACACGGCGGAAACTGTGAAATTATTCAATGACAGTTTCGACGTCATCGCCCGAGGTCTCGAACCGACTGTGGCACGCCATGAAATACATTCAGCCCCCCGCTCACCCCAAGGTGTTCTTACACCCCGCACACCCCTGGTGTCTCTATACCCCGCACACCCCTGGGTGTTCCTACACCCCGCACACCCCTGGGTGTTTCTCCACCCGCACACCCCTGGGTGTCGCACACCCCTGGGTGTTCCTCCACCCCCCGCGCACCCCTGGGTGTCTCTACACCCCGCAAACCCCTGGGTGTTCCTCCACCCCGCACACCCCTGGGAGTCTCTACACCCCGCACACCCATGGGTGTTCCTCCACCCCGCACACCCCTGGGTGTTCCTCCACCCCGCACACCCCTGTGTGTCTCTACACCCCGCACACCCATGGGTGTTTCTCCACCCCGCACACCCCTGGGTGTTCCTCCACCCCGCACACCCCTGGGTGTCTACACCCCGCACACCCCTGGGTGTCTCTACACCCCGCACACCCCTGGGTGCTGTTGCCCTGTCAGTAACAATTTATAGGCGACCCCTCTCGCTGTCAGCCGGTCTCTGAGCGGATTTGTATTTATCTATTTATGTCTTCCTCCTCTCTACCATCTGTCTTCTGCGTCCCATCTACACACACATACCCTCGTATAGCTTATCCACCTACAATATATTCATCTATAACATATCCACTTATAGCATATCCATCTATAACATATCCACGTATAACATAGCCACGTATAACATATCCACGTATCACATATCCACGTATCACATATCCACTCTATCTTCTTTTATGCATTATTTTTTACTACTAATTGCCTCTCCTTACCAATCTAAACAATTATATTTAGCATCAGTGTCGCCCCTATATACAGCTAGTAGTGACATTTCCTTTCTATATATTATATATCAGTGCTTCTTTTCTTTACTGGATCTATTCGTATTCCATTTCTGTCGTTCTTAGATGATCATCTACAAAGTCTTTAAGTTAAAGCTGACATTGTCGTAGACTGTTGTTGTCTGATCCCATGTTAAGCTGCAAAGCTTTAAATATTTAATAGAGGCTATAGACCGGCTGTCTGTTGATTTCTGCCTTCTCTGTCAACAGCTGCTTCTGTACAATTCTCTCTCGTCCCGTTAACGTCACGTGTTTAACGTCACGTGTTTAACGTCACGTGTTTAACATCACGTGTTTAATATCACGTGTTTAACGTCACGTGTTTAACGTCACTTGTTTAACGTCACGTGTTTAACGTCACGTGTTTAACGTCAAGTGTTTAACATAACATAACGGCACACTGGGTCAGGAAGCACAGATGCTTGTTTAAGACCCATTTCCTCCTTCCTCTCCATGGCTATTAGTAATCGTTTAACGTCACTTGTTTAACGTCACTTGTTTAACGTCACGTGTTTAACGTCTGTTTCTATAAGTCGAGGAGATTGTTAGTGACTGTCAGGCTGGTCAGACTAGGGGCCTAATCGTACTAAATAAGCTAACCCATATTTCCTTCAATGTTTAAAAAGACTCCTTATTGAAATTGATTTGCCGAAAATACGTTTTTTCTTAAATACTATGTTGTTATGTGTAAGCTTATGTGGGCGGAGTTAGACATATGTGTGCGGGCGGAGTTTAAATGAAGTGATATTAATCTCCTATGGTTAGAACTTGGAGACATAATGTCAATATTGATCTACCATTTGTATGATTGATCGGAGCAAATGAAGTAACGGTAGATCTTAAATTCATAATGCACAGCAGTGCGACAACCCAATATGTCTCGATTACTCTACTCCTATACTTCGTCTTAAATTTTGAATTAGGCCTACTGAAGATTTAATGTTAGCATGAACACGGATTCAATTGGTAACGCTCAATTCTGTAAGATAAAACAACGATCACTAATAACCAAGGAGAAGACACGGAGGAAATAAAGAAAGCTTTATATAACATAAACTAAACAAGAAAACTGTAGCCCGTGCGGTATGGCATGTGTGTGACCATAAGAACAAAAATATGCCGTTATACTGTATATTTACACACGACTCTTGAAGCGGTTCTGCACTATAAAGGGATCATTGAAGTATATAACTGGTCACTCAATGTTAACAGCCACTGTGCAGCACTAAACAAACTATTAACCCTGAAGCTTACTTTTTATTAAATTTGCTCAGGTCACACACATGACATCCTCATGTGTTATAGAGGTTCTCTGCTTTGTTTCTGTTATTGTATGTTTCTTTATTTTTTCTTTCCTCTCCATGGTTGTTAGAAATCGCCACATTTGAAATCGCTATGATGGCAAACGATGTGGATTTAGAAATAACTTTCCAACACACTGAGGATTTTCCCTTCAAAACTGGCATCAATAGGTTCTCCACGGTGGTCACCCAGTCAACTACTAGCCGAGGCCGACGTTGCGTAACTTCGTATATTAATGCATATGTTAAACAAAATGCAGTAAAGCCCACCCCAAAATTAAAATAATTAAAGGCCACGACTGGTGTATAGAGGTCTAGCTTCACGTAAAGTTATTCTTGGTATATGGAACATTTACATTCATCGACACTGGTATGTTTATGATGATTAAATTCCTCCACCAATCAGTGCTTTCCAGCTGTAGAGTGAACGGTCTCCTCTAATAAAATTATGTTAACTCTCATTCGCTAACCTCTATTTACTGACCTCTATCTACTGACCTCTATCTCTGACCTCTATCTACTGACCTCTATCTACTGACCTCTATCTACTGACCTCTATCTGCTGACCTCTATCTACTGACCTCTCTGACCTCTATCTGCTGACCTCTATCTGTTGACCTCTATCTGCTGACCTATCTGCCCTCTATCTCTGACCTCTATCTACTGACCTCTATCTGCTGACCTATATCTGTTGACCTCTTTCTACTGACCTCTATCTGCTGACCTCTATCTACTGACCTCTCTCTGTTGACCTCTATCTGCTGACCTCTAATACAAAGGTCGTTATCTATGCCAGTGGAAGGATTCAGTGGAATAAAATGAGAGATGGAAGACTGGATGAGTGAAGTATAAGTTAAGTTGCTCTCACAAGCTTGAACGTATTATATAATTATGTACTGTTTAACAGTATATAATAGAACATAATGAAACACAATAGAACATAATAGAACAAAGTAGAACATTATAGAACATAATAGGTTATAATAGAACATAACAATTTAGTTTAACCGTACAATCCAAGAGAAGAATTTTTATAGTTTCACGTTTCTATTTTTATCCTCGGTGACTGCGGATAACTGTGTGTGTGTGGTGGGGATTGAGACGTGCGCGTAACTCAAACAAAACGAAATCTAGATTAGAATTGCTCCGAGAAATAATGAGTGAAGGATTGGCGGCGTGTCTACGACAATTCGTGGGGGGGGAAAGATTGAGAGAGGGTCGTGTTGAGTATCGGTAGATAAAATGTGCTGTAGTCTGTGTTTTGTTGTTATTCAGACGATGATTATAATCATAAAAGCTAAAGCTAAAATCTAAGGTTAACGTCAGTTTCCTCACTCGAAAGCGATGTCAGTGACGGGCGAGCCCGGTATTTGAACCTCGCACATACTGATTCGCGGTCGAGTAAATTACTGACTTCGCCACTGGCTCCAGCCAGTCATGCGCCAATAGCTTACCAATTAAATATCATTAGGTATGAACTGTTATTTTGAGAAGTGACTGAAGTGATTTCTTGTTGTCTTCATCAGCGATTATCACTGTTCGCTTCACTATTGATTGCAGTTCTGTTAAAGCTGATCCTAACAACTGTTGTTTGTCTCGTGTAGTCTAACCGAAGAGATTGTGACTAGATTTGAAACCTACACCTGCCGAGTTTGACTACAACTCTCCGTCCACTGTGCAAGAATGCCTGTCCTATCAGAGCACAAGTATAAGTGACATAAGGAAAATTTGTTACTGCTACATTAATCTTTGTGGCGGTAGCTTGAATGTGTCGAGTCGTCTTGGAGAGTAGCCTTCTGCTTCTGAACCTTGACGTTAAACACACTACAACCTGCCTACCATAGTCGATGTGCACATCTACTCGATTACTGCAGTCAGTGTCTGCTTTAGTCGCCTATTAGGAACAATAGGATTAAACGAGACAAGAGATATTGAAGTCGGATAAAGTGAGATAAGAGAAGATGAAGTAATTTAAAGGAAGATAAGAGTAATTAAGGTAAGACAATGGGAGATACGATAAGGAGAGGTAAGATAAGAAAATTTACAGACCCAATTCCTGTCTGTCACATAGAGGTGACATAAGAAAAGGATATGCAGTGAGAGAGAGATGGTATGGTAATTAAGTATGGCTGATTAATTAATTTAATAATTCTAATTGATTACTAGTACTTACACTTCTTGCTCATTAGGGGCACATCCTCTTCGTTTCTGGTATTTATTGGAATCAGGAACGCACAAATAAAATAAGTACTGATTTGCATCCGTTCAAGTGCTTAGTTTCAGTAGTATGCCAATATTATAAGTGAGATTTTCTGCTTTTTTTACTCTATTTAGTGTTTACAATAACACGAGCATAGTCGACTGTTAAGCACATGTAACTATCGGGAGGTCTGTTCTCAGGATGTATCCACGACACCACGGATAGCCTGGGATGTATTCCACCCCCACCTCGTGATGAGTGGAGAGGGGGGGGGGGTGGAGAAACATGGCTAATTATCAGAGCTGCTGAGTATAGCAATAGCACTGTACATCATCCCAACTACACCCCCTCCTATCTCTAGCTCTCTTTCTCTCTAGCTATCTCTATCTTTATCTAGCTCTCTCTCTCTCACTCTCCCTCTCTTCCTCTACTTTCTTTTATTGTTGGGATATTTTTATGGAATTGCTACTACATTCAGTATGTATATTTTCTGTTTTCTTGGCAATTTCTTGGCTTTCACTCTTCATGATACTGATATGTAGTATTCTGTATATATTTTATGTATACTTGTAGATGTATGTACACTGTGTATGTGTGTGTGTGTGCGTATATGTGTGCATATATGTATGTATATATTATGTGTGTATATGTGTGTATTAGTGCCTAGTGCTTTGGGTTAACCCTGATTTTGCAATTATGTGCTATTCAATTTTTTACATTACATTATTAATACTCTTGAAAATTGGTTTGGTAAAAATAGTACAACTGTAAATTGGGCTGATTCTGTATCAGATTGTCTCCAACTGCTATCGTGAGTTAAACACGGTGGGGTACTTTCACCTTCTTTGTTTGCCCTTTTTGTAGACACAGTTTTAGACAAATTAGAAGCTTCTAAATTAGCTTGTTTCATTAATTAAAACTGTTATAATAGTTTTATGTATGCAGATGATCTTATTTTGTTGAGTAGCTCTGTCACTGATCTTCAGAAATTATGTAATATTTGTGACATGGCTTTTACAGAGTTAGATTTGCCTATAAATGTATCTAAATGTCACTGTATGCACATCGGTCCTAGGCACAATTTTCAGTGCAAGCCATTGCAAATTAGAGAGAATTGTATTAGTTGGGTGGATATTTTAAAGTATTTTGGAATACATATGTCACAGGAATGCATATTTTAGGAGCTAAATCTTTTAAATGTGATTTTTCCAATCAGTAAATGTAAATTTTATACTTCAGTAAATACTATACTGGGGAGACTTGGAACAAAGGTGCACATGATGTTTCACTAAAATTAATATCCATTGGCTGGAGCCAGTGGCGAAGTCGGTAAGATACTCGACCGCGGAGCAGTAGGTGCGGGTTCAAATCCTGGGCTCGCCCTCACTGATATCGCTTTCGAGTGAGGAAACTGACGTTAACCTTAGCTTTACTTTTGCTTTAGGCGGTTCCGATGTTACTTTTATGTATTCCGGACTCTGGTTTGTCCTTTTCTGATTTAAAAGACTTTACTTATGTGTAAGATAGTATTTTCATTAAAACTTGTAACTCTTTTGATAAAAATGTTATACTGTATTGTCAATGGTATTGCGGTTTCTGGCCATTTGAAATATTATGTGAATTTAATAGGTATAACTTTTTCAGTAAATTAATTGCCTCTACAACTCCGACTATTTGGATTACAAAGTTATAAAAAATAAATATGCACTCCAGACACAAGATTCGCCAGCTATGACTCGGTTTAGGGTTTGGTTATATTTTGAAAATCTTGTTTTGAATACTTAATAGATAAATTACGATTTAATCAATTAGCAATTTAATAAGAATTTTAGTTCTGTTGAGTTTTATTTGTGATCACAAGGAATATCTTTATGTTGTATCTATTGGTGATACTTGTTTGTTTGTCTGTTTTCGTTTTTTGTTTACTGCTATGACTTTGGCGAAAATAATGATTATATATTTGTATTTTTATTAAATCGAAATTTTCAAGAAATAAATTAATTAATTCAGTAGAATGATATGACGCCGGAGTGGTTAGAAATGTCAGCAGCTATAGCTTGGTTTAATCTGACAATGGCTGTCAATTAACGGCCACCTAGTGACGGTCATTAGTGGCCATTATTGACAGCCATTGTCAGTTTTGAAACTTTTAAAATTAACGCCACTTTAAAATGGCCGAAAATTGATAGCCATTGCCAGGTTAATCGCAGCGCTCTGATTGGTTGAACACTTAGGAACATTCAATCTGATTCGATTAAAGATTGAACATAGGTCTCTATGGCTATGGATCGCCCCTATAAATTCAACGAAATTGTTTGTTAAACTACATTCAAGAACTTTCAGCGGATAGAGAGAATATACGACAGGAATACGACAAGTTTTCACTTAATCTACGAGCGCTGCTGTAATTCTCTTCTTCACTAAAATAAATAGGTAAGCTTTGTTTTAAAGTTTTCTGTAATATAACATCAAATTTTAAACAATAATTTAACTCTAAAATTTTTTAATTCTGAAGGTTCAAGCATTATTTATTTATCTCTTTATTTATTTTAGTACATCATATATGTAATGATACGTGTCAATTCTTAAGAGCCAAATGCAAAGTGTATGCGTGAGCGGAAAAAACAAAGGCCAGAAATAGCACTTACATGTTCCGACTAAACTACACAAAATGCAATAAAATTGACAATGCATTATAGGTCGTAGCAGCACAAAGTAGGCCTAATAGATAGACGGCTCAATTTACTTAACACAGTCTAAAAGATTCGAATTCTAAATACCAACAAAATTTAGTGTACTAAAATTTCAAGTAACTCTAATTTGCAAAATTTTTAAAATTATTGTTTAAATTTTGCCATCATAAATTAAATTTTGCCACTCTTGTTTAGTTCTTCTTGCTCTAGTACACTGCTTAACGGCAGGTTCATGGCACATAACTCCTCCAAGCGATTCTATCCGTAGCTAGCCTTCCTTTAAAATCTATATAGAATTTGTTATCAAATCACCCAACATCCCATATCCTGGTCTACCGTTAACTCTATTTCCTTGTATTCTGCCTTCTAGTACATCTTGTATTATATTCAATTCAGTTTTTCTTTCATTTCATATCACATTTATTGACTGTTTACATGTACCGACTCCCTCAAGAAACTCATTACGTGTATTTAGAAAAACACAATCCAGCTATTCTTTCCTATTTTTTCAATATAAGCAAATTTCAATTGACTCTAGTTTATGTCCTCTTCTTTATCGTCCACGTTTTTCATTCGTACAGAAGTATTGACCATACTGACCATTTGTACATCATATTTATCGTAGTGTTACTCTTCAGGAAATACCCCAATGCCCTAGCTAATTACTGTATAATTAGAAGTAATTAATGGAATCAATGATGATCTGTAATTGAAGAAAATGCAGTTGAATGTATTTACATTTTTGTTTCTATTATCAGAATAGAGCTACAATGACATCATCTGATGACAAAACTGCTGCAAGCAATGACGTCAGTTCAATCAGCAGTGAGGAAACACGTCAGGTCGTTCAGGACGCTCCGATATTTCAACTCAACCCTGACATGATGCACCTCATCTTCAACCACCTGACTGCTCCAGACCTCGCCAGGGTGGAACAGGTTTGTATTACGTGGAGAGACTTTGCTAAGCGTCAGTGGAAGTCGAAACAGTGTTTCGACCTGGACGAACTCTGGACAGAGGAGTGTGTGGATAAACTCGATGATGCTATTCGAGACATCATTGGCAGGAGATTTCAGAACCTCAAGTCAGTCAGACTCGCTGGACCGCTGGGTCCCTACATCATGAACGGAGCGTTGCAGTTGTTAACCGAACGCAATCCTGATCTGAGGCAACTGGAATTAAATGTGCCACTCGTGATAAACCGAGGGTTCCAATGTTTGGCGACACTACAGAATCTGGAGGTTCTCTCAGTAAATGGTAACTTTCCATTTGACTTAGGGTTCCAGAAAATAGTAGAAGATTGCACAAAGCTGACGAGCCTGACAATCAACTCCAACGGTATGATATCGGGGTCGTTCATGGAAGCGTTAAGTCCTGGAATGACGACAGTAAAACTGCTCAACCTGTCAAGTCTGGATGATGAAGGCATAGCTCACCTCTCTTCTCGATGCTGTAATCTGAAGGAGCTAGTTATCGTAGACTGCCCTAAGCTCTCGGCTGAGGCAGTTGTTTCAATTGCAAGCGCTACCTTCACCAAGTCGCTTGAAGTGATAAAACTGAGCGGAACCTTCAGCGAAGAAGACAAGTCACGCAGAGCAGCAGCTAGAATAGCAAACTTCTCGAGGCTAAGGAACCTAAAGCTGAGGTATAGCAGTCTGTTAACCGATAGCGTTCTGCTATCCGTAGCTAGAGGCTGTCGTGGATTAGAATCCTTGACTATAAATCCCATCAGCGATTTCGACAGTAAACGTGTCAGTGACGCAGGGTTGAAATGCGTGGTCAAAGCTTGGCCACGCCTGACAACTCTAAATATCAGTGGATGCGCTAAAATCACGGACAATGGCTTCGTCGAATTTCCGTCAGCCAATCTTCAGCATTTCATTGCTGAATTTACTAACATCGGAAACAAAGGACTGGTCAGTCTGATAAAGGCGTGCCCAAACCTGAAGAAGGTTGATCTCTACGGCTGTCCAAAGATCAACCGAGAATCAGTCACTCTACTGTGTGATGCCTTGAGAAACGACAAGATCAAAAGAGACTGCGAAATTGAGCTTGGAATTGGAGGATTGGAAGAAACCAAAGAGGCTCAAGAATACGCAGAGCAACATTTACCGGAGGGGTTACGAATGACCATAAATGTTCTTGAAGACAGATATTTAGGACCCGTTCACCCGGGACGCGTAATGTTGCTCAGTGGGTATGAAGACTATGTAGTCTATGAATCTGATGACAGTGATGATGATGACGAGGAAGATGATGATGATGTAGGTGTTGGACATTTGCCTGTAGAATCAAACATCTAGAATGATAATGGCATATAAGAGCGATTTGTCTAGTATTAATATAATAAGACTACTTGTATTTGTTGTGTTAATATTTAGATTTAGAAAAGGATATTATCGTATATCATATTCTATAAATCGTATATCGATTAAATCTCTAGTCTTAATATACTTAATCTTTATTACTATATCTTGCATTTTTCATGAAATTAGCATACACGAGTTATCTGATAGTACTAACAGCTTATGTCGCATTAAGATACCTGTCTGGACTACCATCGCATGTGGGACTGTGTTATTGTATCTATAAATTCTAAGTTACAATATACTTGCTCACATTTCTGTAACACAATGTCGTCTACTTACGTACCGTGTCTGTTCTTATTGCGAATAAAATTACATTCAACAAAACTTAAAACAGTGTTCTTTCATAATTGATGTATTATATAAGTGCAGTATATATAATATATATATATATTATATATATATATATATATATATATATATATATATATATATACATGTATATATATATATATATAGATATATCTTGGTGCACTGTCACTGACAGGTCCATGGTATATAACGCCTCCACTCTTCTCTGTCTTCCGCTGTTCTCTTCATTTCCACGTACGAGTGGGTCTTTAAATCATCCAAGATACCTAATCTCAACCTGCCTCAGCCTTTTTTCCCTTTCATCCTACCTTCTATGACCTTTTTTAATAGACCTACCGCCTTACAATATGTCCTATCCAACTCTTATTCCTATTTATTAATACATTTATCAACTGTCTATCTGTACCACTCGCTCCAGAACTTCCTTATTTGTATCCTTTTGAGTCCAGGTGATACTCTCAATTCTTCTTCCTATCCACATTTCCAATGCCTCTAGTTTCCTAATATCTTTCTTCCTTAAGGTCCATATTTCACATCCATACAATAGCTTGGTCCGAACCAAGGTTTTCACAATCTTTATATTTTTGTCTTCCTTTAGACTTTTTGTTAAACGTTCTTTCTTATTTCAAAAGCCGCTTTTGCTTGTGCAATACTACTGCATATTTCAGTCTCATATTTCCCATCGTCGGTTTTGATATGACCCAAACATTTGAAACTCCGTACCTGTTCCAATTTTGTACCATTTATTGTGATATTAATTGCACCTTTATTATTGGACACTCTCATTACCTTGGTTTTTTATATTAATCTTCATGCTATATCTCAATACCATATCATTCAGCCTATCCATTATCCTCTGCAGTCCAGTCTTGCTGCCCGCTACCATTCCTTGGTCATCAGCAAATCGTACATCTTGTATCAAACTTCCTCCTACTTTTATTCCTTCTTCCATGCTTCCTCCATCAATGCCTCAGCGCAAATGATAAACAGCAGTGGCGAAATGCTGCAACCTTGTCTTACTCCACGACCTTCTTCTATGTAATATAAAGTTTCATTGGTCGATGCAGATGGGACGTAGCACGGTTCTCTAAAGTTAGGATTAGAGTATGGTAGGATGCAGATAGGACGTAGCACGTTTATCTAAGACACGAGACAGACAAATTAGAGACTGAGAGAAAGAGAGCGAAAGAAAGAAAGATTGATATATTTACAATAAGTGAAGAAAGAAAGAGAGAGAGCGGAATGCAGCAAAATTTTTCAGGTGGACGTGGAAAATTTTGGTAGTGAAATACAATCTCCAGTCTCTAAAGCATGGAACCTTGGAGTGAAATCCTTCTGGATTATCATTAATGTAATTATCCGACTGCAATCTTGGATTTAACTACGCAACAAGCACTGCTCATGAGGCACTGGTATTGTGCAACACTACAGGCACTGCTCATGAGGCACTGGTATGGTACTACACTACAGGCACTGCTCGTGAGCCACTGGTATTGTGCTACACTACAAGCACCGCTCGCGAGGCACTGGTATTGTGCTACACTACAGGCACTGCTCGTGAGCCACTGGTATTGTGCTACACTACAAGCACCGCTCGCGAGGCACTGGTATTGTGCTGCACTACAGGCACTGCGCATGAGGCACTGGTACTATGCTATACTACAAGCACTGCTCGTGAGGCACTGGTATTGTGCTACACTACAGGCACTGCTCGTGAAGCACTGGTATTGTGCTATACTACAAGCACTGCTCATGAGGCACTGGTATTGTGCTACACTACAGGCACTGCTCATGAGGCACTGGTATTGTGCTACACTACAGGCACTGCTCACGCGGCACTGGTATTGTGCTACACTACAGGCACTGCTCATGAGGCACTGGTATTGTGCTACACTACAGGCACTGCTCACGAGGCACTGATATTGTGCTACACTACAGGCACTGCGCATGAGGCACTGGTACTATGCTATACTACAAGCACTGCTCGTGAGGCACTGGTATTGTGCTACACTACAGGCACTGCTCGTGAAGCACTGGTATTGTGCTATACTACAAGCACTGCTCATGAGGCACTGGTATTGTGTTACACAACAGGCACTGATATTGTGCTACACTACAGGCACTGCTCATGAGGCACTGGTATTGTGCTACGCTACAAGCACTGCTCATGAGGCACTGGTATTGTGCTACACTACAAGCACTGATCATGAGGCACTGGTATTGTGTTACACTACAAGCACTGCTCGCGAGGCACTGGTATTGTGCTATACTACAAGCACTGCTCGTGAGGCACTGGTATTGTGCTACACTACAGGCACTGCTTGTGAGGCACTGGTATTGTGCTATACTACAAGCACTGCTCATGAGGCACTGGTATTGTGTTGTTACACTACAGGCACTGCTCATGAGGCGCTGGTATTGTGTTACACAACAGGCACTGATGTTGTGCTACACAACAGGCACTGATATTGTGCTGCACAACAAGCACTGCTCATGAGGCACTGGTATTGTGCTACACTACAGGCACTGCTCATGAGGCACTGGTATTGTGTTGTTACACTACAGGCACTGCTCATGAGGCGCTGGTATTGTGTTACACAACAGGCACTGATGTTGTGCTACACGACAGGCACTGGCATTGTGTTACACAACAAGCACTGCTCATGAGGCACTGGTATTGTGCTACACTACAGGCACTGCTCATGAGGCACTGGTATTGTGTTGTTACACTACAGGCACTGCTCATGAGGCGCTGGTATTGTGTTACACAACAGGCACTGATGTTGTGCTACACTACAGGCACTGGCATTGTGTTACACAACAGGCACTGATATTGTGCTACACTGCAGGCACTGCTCATGAGGCACTGGTATTGTGCTTCACTACAGGCACTGCTCGTGAGGCACTGGTATTGTTCTATACTACAGGCACTGCTCGTGAGGCACTGGTATTGTGCTACGCTACAAGCACGGCGCATGAGGCACTGGTATTGTGCTACACTACAAGCACTGCGCATGAGGCACTGGTGCTGTTAGGACCCACAGGCTGTGCTGATGCTGATGTTGTGCTGGTTGTATGCTGAACACGTCCAACGGCTGACGATTTGTTTTCAATAGAGTAGCGAGACCTGGAGAGAGTAGAGAGAGTGGAAGAGATTGTGGATTGTTCAGTGTAGTGCCAAGCTGTACGGCTAAACTCTGTTTAACGTTAGTGTCATCTCTCGCTTGTGACATCGTCTGATTTGTGTAGAAATTAGAGGCTAAGTGTCGATAAGTACGTACGTACTTATCTTAATACCTATAATTTACACTGTATGTAGTTTACTAAGAGATCACTGATTTTCTCTAAGCCTGTAAGAGATCACTGATTTTCTCTAAGGCTCTACGTCTTCTAGTTTTTGCCAACATTTTATGTCAGACTTGTTAAAGATTCTTGAAATGATTCGACGTCCGCTTCTACAGTTAAAAGAGACCGTGCAGTACATTTATGAGCTGACGCTTGTGTATAGTAGAACGATGTTCCTTATACTCTCATTCAGCAATAGGCAACATTGTTGTTCATAATTAAGAAATTTCTCAATTATGGTAAATTATAATGGTAATTATGGTTTGATAAATGCTAAGCTGTTGGAGTTCTGCTCGATAGTCTAAGTGCTCCTCAGGAAACCACAAACCACTGTTCACTGTCTCAGTTTATTGTATATTGTTATGTTATTTTGTAAAGTGTGGTTGTTTGAAATAAATAAATCTCTCCCTCTCTCTTAGTGCACTGCCTACTAGCAGGCCCATGGTATAAAACGCCTCCACTCTTCTAATATAGCGCCTCCACTAATCTGTATTTATTTATTTATAAATAAATTTCAAACTGGTTCATAACTCCAGGCGTCCCTCTAAACAGAGACTTGGTATTTAATATTACGTCGGTTGTCTCGTATTGACAGCCTACACCTGCAATGCCGTGCTTGAACATCTTTCTCTTGTTGTAAGTTTATTATTTGCTAATTAATACTCTAATTAAGCAACGCTCAAATAACTCTTCAGTTTATTTTTGTGCTATTGTTTTACTTTTACAACTTTTCTTTTTGTGATCATCATGTTTTAATGTTCTCACCTGTACTTCTACGAAGTTATACTCTATATCTGCAGTATGAGCACTGGTAAAGGGTTGTCTATCCATTTTACAATTCTAAATTAATAAAATAAATCATAATCAAGGTAAGTGATGGTAAAATAAATAGATCATGGTCGTGGACCAATCTTCTGCGGCAGTCACACACTTCGATGTATTGCTCAGTTTTTCCTAAAAGCGGGTAAAAAGCTATGGTTAACGTTGGTTTCCTCACTCGAAAGCGATGCCAGAGTACGAGTTACAGTTTTGCTCTTTCTCTCGCTCTCTCTCTCTCTCTCTCTCTCTCTCTCTCTCTCTCTCTCTCTCTCTCTGTCTCTTTCTCTCTACTCCTGGCTATTGGACTAATTGCAGCAAGTGTGATGTGGAGGATGATTGATGGGGGAAGATAATTGAGGCTGGCTCATTATTTCTTTTATCTGATTGCTAAACTTATATAGCGCCCCGAGCTCCTTGGCTTCCTTTAACTCTACAGCCTCAGTGTAGCCGCCTAAAATTCTGACTCTGAGAGAAATAAGAACTTCTACGCGATATCAGATTAGCTAGCGAACAGCAGATATCTTTAAATAGAGCTTTAGCAAATTCTAACAGATCTACGTGTAATTAAATAAGAGAAGTCTCTGACATTGCCTTATGGCGAGGAACCGGACGTTAAATTCTTATTGATTGATTGATTGAAGATTAGCAACATATTTTGCTACAGCATTGCTGGTTTATCTTGCTACAGCATTTGCTGGTTTATCTTGCTACAGCATTTGCTGGTTTATCTTGCTCCAGCATTGCTGGTTTATCTTGCTACAGCATTTGCTGGTTTATCTTGCTACAGCATTGCTGGTTTATCTTGCTACAGCATTTGCTGGTTTATCTTGCTACAGCATTGCTGGTTTACTTGTTTATCTTCTACAGCATTGCATTATTGCAGCATCACATGATCTCTCACATGATCACGTGATCTCTCACATCATCACGTGATCTCTCACATGATCATGTGATCTCTCACATCATCACGTGATCTCTCACATCATCACGTGATCTCTCACATGATCATGTGATCTCTCACATCATCACGTGATCTCTCACATCATCACGTGATCTCTCATATGATCAAGTGATCTCTCACGTGATCGACAGCATCAGTAGTCTATCAGCAGCAGCCACGTGAGCTGCTAATCATACGCTTATGAGGCAGCGACTCTCAGAACAGAACGTGGCATGAGCAGCATTTAACAGACACGTGACTGAAGACACGGCTAGTCTTCGCTTGTCATCTCTAATATTATTTTCACGCAGAGAAACTGACGTTAAATTTAATGAAATTAGATTAAATCTTTGTTCTGCTGAGGTCATAGTACATCAGCGCGGCTTCCTTTGAGGCTAAAAGTTGTTTTGAATCTATTAAAATATGTACTTCCTCGTCATCGTTTTCTTTTGTCAATCAAAGTCATCATCTGCACTCATTCCAGCTATACATTTACCAGCCAGTTCTCTCTCTCGGGCGCTCTCTCTCTCTCCCTCTCTCTCTCTCTCTCTCTCTCTCTCTCTCTCTCTCTCTCTCTCTCTCTCTGTAATATCATGCCGAAGTGGTGTCAAGCGATATCGAAAGCATATGAACTTATTCCCATTCAGCTTCCTTTTAAACGCGCTCTGTGGATCAGCAGGTTGTTTCCATTTCTACACAAACAGGCGTTGGCGCCTGTTTTGTAGAGTCTACAAGAGACGTCCCTGACATTGCCTTATGACGAGGAACCGAACGTTAAATTCATGTTGTTTGATTGATGATTGATTTCAACAACAAACATCAGACCCAGGACAGCTCTGAGCTTTAAATAATGGCTTCTATGCTTCTTTCTCTTCTCTCTCTATCGTTGATTTAGACGCCTTTTAAAACATTTGCAGTTTAGTTTAGTTTTCTAGCTGTCAGAACGTATCGAGTGGTGTCTGTTTATCTTATAAATATGGTTTTGAAATCAAATGCTCTGTATCGAGTTCTTCAGTATTAGTAAATTACTAACCATTAATAATTAAGTAAATAAATAATTATTAGTTGAGCGAGTGTTTCAAGAATCTATATTTAGCAATAAGTATGTGACTGAGCGACAACTAGCCACCCATGTCGACCCTTGAGTGGACCCATGGCGTCGAGCCATGACCTCACAGTCAACCTATATGCTCTTCTACTACAGGCCCCTCTAAGCCCAGGTGTCTATTGACCACTCGCAATGCGTCCTCTACTCGATGTCTACTGGACCAATGCGTCCTCAACTCGATGTCTACTGGACCAATGCGTCCTCTACTCGATGTCTACTGGACCAATGCGTCCTGTACTCGATGTCTACTATACCTATGCGTCCTCTACTCGATGTCTACTGGACCATTGCGTCCTCTAGTCGATGTCTACTGGACCAATGCGTCCTCTAGTCGATGTCTACTGGACCAATGCGTCCTCTAGTCGATGTCTACTGGACCAATGCGTCCTCTACTCGATGTCTACTGGACCAATGCGTCCTCTACTCGATGTCTACTGGACCAATGCGTTCTCTACTCGATGTCTACTATACCAATGCGTCCTCTACTCGATGTCTACTGGACCAATGCGTCCTCTAGTCGATGCTTCGCCTGGTCTCATACCCTTGTGCCTAGTCGACCGCGAGCCCCGATTGTTTGAGCTCCTCTATCGACATTGCCACGCTTTTTATATTGCTTTTCGGATGAGAAATTATTTGACCTGGCGGAGGGAGGGTCTAGCAGAGATCTCAGGGCTGGAGGTGGGGGATATGAGGGTCGTAGGGCCCCTGGGGGTCGTCAAATATTACAACCCATTCACCGTAGAATGTTAACGGCTATATATAGAACAGTGTTGACAGAGTTTATGGGTTTGTTTGAAATCTGTATGGAATAAGTTCTACCAGGAAATGCTGCTGATAATTTATAATTCTATTTTCATAGCCATGAGCAGTAGAAGTGCTTTATTTAATTCAATTCTATTCTGTTCTACTGATCTACTGAAGCAGTCAAGTCCTCATATTGCGCGGTCTCTACACGGGTTTAAATTAGCTTAACTTTGTGGATATGTTTTATTAAAGGAGTCTGCTGAAGAATTTAACCTATTGATTGGATTGTTCCTTGCAGTGTAAATAATATATTGACTGATTGATAAGAGTGTAATTATGTAAATCATAAGCTGACTGACAGGAGTTATTTATAGTTTTCTGATTTATTCTTTCGTATATTCCTTCATTCATTAAGATATTAACCTTTTAATCTATTGTCTGCTTGATTTATTGATAGAATGATCGATTGATTGACTGATCTATTGATCTATTGATTGATTGATTGACTGATCTATTGATCTATCGATTGATTGACCGCAGGTAACGCCTACATAATGATACCGCCACGCAATCAGACGGCAGCTGAAGGCAGCAGGGTGAACCTACAGTGTCAGGCTGAGGGCTTCCCGGAAAACATCACATATCGGTGGTATCGAGACACTGTGGACATACAGTTGATCTCGGCTCTAACCCTAAGGTCTCAGGTTCTAAGTGACGGCACGCTCGTCATCAACAACGTCGCTAAGGAAGACAGCGGGTGGTATCTCTGTAGACCTACCAACCAACTGGGCACCCCACCCGAGGCTAGAGCGTATCTCAACGTTACATGTTAGTAGATAGTTTAATGGCCGTAGTTACTAGTGAGATAATCAAGTGTCTAAACATCCAAAGTTGCGTAAACTACTGATTCGTCACAGTTTGATATTCTGCAAGCTAAAATAGATGTGCAAAGTAATGCAAAGCTCTGTGCGCCTGTTTTCGGGCGTTTAAACAGTTGACATGCTATGTCGCTAATTACGAAATAATATTCTGACTTTGTTTACGAAGTAAGCTGATTGGTCGATCAGCCTAAAGGACAGCGCTGTGATTGGCTGACCGACATAATTTTGGCGGTTGACCTTGTAGTTAATAACCACACAACATTTCTTAGTGAATACCAAAAAATTCAGAACAATAGTTTACCAGCAACAGAGGATTAAACTATCAACTGATCAAGAAAAAGTTAGTAAATGCCAGTATTACTCATTAACCATCTCAACTGTGTAATTAATTAATTGATTTACTGATATGATTGCTCAATGTTTTGATTACTCGATGTATTAACTGATTGATCGTAGATCCTCCTAAGGTCCTACCGATGCCTACAAGGCTGTACCTGCCCCTGGGTATGATGGGGCGGATCGACTGCCTGGCCGAGGCTAACCCTCCCCTCACCATGACGGTCTGGCTGAAGGACGACCGACCCATCGACTACCTGCAGAGCCGCCACGTGAGGGTGAACAAGCAGGGCACGCTGGTCATCAAGCCTGTGATAGCGGCTGACGAGGGCAGCTACGCCTGCACCCCCTACTCGCCTATAGGCAATGGGCGCAAGTCCCCCCATGTACAAGTGCTTGTCAGAGGTGAGTGAGTGTGAGCTTAATAGGTGTTAGGATTGATACAGTACGGTACAGTGCAGTACAGTATAGTACAGTTCAATACAGTACAGTACAGTTCAATACAGGGAAGTACCGTGCAGTACAATACAAAGCAGTGCAGTTAACTACAGTACAATACAGTATAATAGAGTACCGTACAGTACACTTGAGTACAACACCACTACGCAGCATCCCTGCTCTTTTGCTCGAGAGAGGCCAGTAATTCTAGTACACCCTGTTTAACGATGCCAGGTTCTGAACCTCTGTTTTCTGGTTTAACAATTAACAAAATAGCTGATGGTTCAATGTTAGAGGTTTCTTTAATCAACATTCAGTCCATCTATGCTCTTCTTGTCTAAGTCTCTGCCTTGTTTCTTTCCTTCATTGTCTCTTTTAGTCGCCCATCACACATCAGTACAGTTTGGTTGATTTATTCTCTAGTTCACAGGAGTCATGAATAGGAAGAAGATACGATAATTGCTTCAACCATTCATCGCTCTAAATGCACTCTTACAAATTTGTGACTTTGAGTTGTAAATATGAAAACTTTGTGCTTCTTAGAGACTAAATATTTAAATGTGCTGAGGCGAAGTAAGATGGTCTTACTTGCAGACCTGCAAGGGTGAATTGATCTGTAGTGATGTGTGCTGTTGGGACGTCCCTGACATCATCCCTGGATGAGGAAACGGACGTTAAATCTTTATTATTATTAAAATCAAGAGTTTCAGTCACAGGCTTGACTGGTTTTAGGACCTCTTGCTCGAGTCAGAGATTGAGTTTAGAGGACATGGCGTGCTGTGGTCGGGTTAGATTAGACGAGACTGTATTGAATGGATTCATGAATGAGATCTTATGCAAGCATGGCGTGCTATCAATTATGATGCTGCAATAGAAGAGAAACTTAACTGCTTGAAGATAGCGGGGTGGGCTATCCGATGTATTTATTTATTGAAAGGGTATGAAAATGTATGCATATAGTTTCATACTCTCTCAGGTTTTCTATCTTGCGCAGCGTTGGAGCTTTTGTTGAGATAATATTTTTGTTTAATAATGTGGTTGCTCTTCTTAAAGACCTTCTGTCTGTTAGAAAATTAAATAACTCGCACCTCGATACCTCAAGCTAAATAATTTAATGAGAAGATCAATTAAAATAAATACTAAAATGTAATGCAATATTTCATTAGATTAAACCTAAAATAAAAAAACTCACGTATAGTTCCAGTGAAAACGAAAATTATTCAACGCGCAAACTAAAGCGAATCAATAATTAATCCAAAGCTTATATAAGGTGATACGAGCAATTTGTAAATATTACCTTGTCGAAAAAGCATAACATTTTGAAAGGATGGACGTGTTTATCGTCAAAGAAATCTATGAGTTTGTGTTTTTGGACCTGCCGTACAGTAAACATACATTTCACAGAAAGAGAGATTGAAAGAGTAGAAAAGAGAGAAATTGATTGAGAGAGAGAGAGAGAGATTGCTAGAGAGATATAGCGAGAGATTGATTTAAATTCTAATCTAATTGGAAATATATTCAGCAATAACCTCGCGTGATCTTCTGCATAATTTCACTGCGGACTCGTAAACTGTCAATCCGCTGAATACTTGGCGGATTGTAAAAGCCGATCCAGTCAATGCATTGACCTCCTTGAATACCACGTCACCATTGATGCTACGTGTCTTATGTGGTGGATCAAGACATTTGTTGAGAGGGGTCGAAAATCTTTTGGACAGTTTCCATAAGTGGATAGGGGCAAGGTTCAAATTTATTACTTACGCCTTTTCTTACTCTAATGTACATATTTATCGGCTAACTAACAGAAGGTGGGCCCCTCCCCTCTGGATCCGCGCCTGCGTGGCGTGTAGACTAGACCTGCTTTCATTTAGATAGATAGATAGACAGACAGACAGACATACAGATATAGATAGATAGATAGATAGGTAGGTAGATAGTAGATGGATAGATAGATAGATAGTTTGGTAGGTAGGTAGGTAGTTATGTAGGTTGGTAGACAGACAGACAGACAGATATAAACTTTATTTAAGGAAAGTAAAACAGCATGCACTTCTGGACTTATTTTCATTTCAGTCAGTTGTTCTATGAATCAACTGAATAAGAAACTTTTGCAAAATAGCATATTAACAATTCTATAACATACAGTATTGTGCATTTGAACATACAAGATGCAGTCAATTTCAAGATACAGTGTTACCATAATCTTTCCATATTAAAAATGATTACTACCATTGACCGACTATTTTGAATATCAATTTTTATAATTAAAATTTTAAAATTTGTGATATGATTAATCCAAAGCCTTTGATAGTTTAGATCACGCGTCGAGCTCTAAGTTGACCTTTTGACCTCGATCTCAATCAGCTAACGTAATATGTCGAAGGCTAAGATCTAGTAGAGGTCAATATTAAATCAGGGTTTGACAGTTGTGCGAATAAATTAGCAACATTCTGAGGCCTCAATGCTGTTAGCAGTTTACGAGAATCTTAACTCGATTTTGGAAAAGAGAATTTTAATTCTGTTCAATGAACATGTTTGATTACTAATTGTTTTTTTTTATTTAATACTTACGGAATACTAATTAGAGTCATTAATATCAGGGAATTTATGTTCATACAAGATCGTTTAGAAACTCTCGAAAACTGTTAAGATAAATAAAATAACAAATTAAAGACATGCGAGGGGTAGAAAATGAGTGTTATGTATGTAGACACTGAGAAACAGCCTGCAGGTGTACGAATCTCAGTCTAAAAACTTATCTATGATTAATTAAAGATTATATTGATTTATTCCTTCATTTATCAGTTGAATTAGAGACTTGAATACCATAACATTAACTTTTAGCCATTCAATTGACGGATTATCTCAACGTAATGTTTTATTATGTTGCCTATAGATATTGATTGATTTATTGATTGATTCTGTGGTGTATTTATAATTAATCGATTATTTATCTATTTTTAACTTGTCGACTGATTTATTGATCAGTTAGCAAGCTGATTAATTGGTTGATTGTTTTCAGATCCGCCTTATTTCGTTAATCGTCCTAAACCTTTTTATCAGCGACAACCCACGCAGTCTGTAACGTTGCCTTGTCGAGCCGAGGGCGACCCCAAGCCTGTTATCTCCTGGAGAAAGGTAGGTCAATCAATCAATCAATCAATAAGTTCATCTACTAATCAATCCATCATTGAGACAACAGGTCACAAATGATTTCCATGGTAAAATGTGTTTGTTTGCTTTCAGTTTTACATTTAAACTGTTTCTATTTTGCTATTACTGCACATTTATGAACTCGTGTAAACATAATTAGTAAGTAAATTAACAAGTTGACAGTATGAAGTTGTCTCTATTTGTTGGACCAATTGGTAGCGATATATATATATATATATATATATATATATATATATATATATATATCGCTACCAATTGGTAGATAGTTACACACACACACACACACACACACATATAAATATATATATATATATATATATATATATATATATATATATATATATATATATATGTGTGTGTGTGTGTGTGTGTTTATTTCAGCATCAACACCAAATCACTGACAAATGCAAACAGAAATAAACATTTAAATGAAATAAAATTTAACAAAAAATTCCCAGGGACACAGTGTGTCAAATAGCGAGCGTGCTTGTAAGCATGAGACCGGTTGTTCGAAATTACAGCGGACCATTTCTGGCGAAATAGGGATATGTACAGTGGACCTGCCATTTGGCAGAACTCTAGCTAGAGAGAGAGAGAGAGAGAGAGAGAGAGAGATATCTAGACGGGATTTTTTCGGTGTATTTATGGAATATAAACAGTGGACGACCTGTGATGTTTTTCACTGCCGGCTGTTGCAGAGTTTATAGCTTCGGCGGTTGTTGTTTTTTCTTCTTTCTACTTGATCTCCTCTCAATGAAGTCTATATGATAATTTATCGCTCAGAATTTCGCTCCTAACCCGCTCAAGATGTGTCGCGGCCATCTTGGATTTACAATGCGCTTGTATGTTTCGTTCATTGCTCCATACCTTACCTCCACTCTAATAGACTCCATGGTCTTGTGGACCATATGTCGAGGCTACTCTTATAGACTCCGTGTTCTTGTGAACCCTGTGTCGTGACGACTCTTATAGACTCCATGGTCTTGTGAACCATATGTCGTGACGACTCTTATAGACTCCATGGTCTTGTGAACCATGTGTCGTGACTACTCTTATAGACTCCATGGTCTTATGTGGCACGCATGGTAGTGAGTGCCACATAAGACACTCATTACCAGGGCCTATGATGTCACGTGTGTATGGTGACACTCATAGTACCAGGGCCTATGATGTCACATGTGTTCGTGGCACACCTGGTGACGGTTTGTGTGCCTGGGTTGACTTCTCTCAGGTTTTTGCTGATGTGGCTGAGCTGAGATGAAGAAAAGATGATGAATTGAACTCAGCGTGGCGTGACACATAATTCTATTACCACCCGAACGTTCTCAGCTCTGTCTCTCTCTTTCTCTCTCTCTCTCTCTCTCTCTCTCTCTCTATCAGATCTTTCTCTCTCTCTCTCCCCTCTCTCTCTCTCTCTCTCTCTCTCTCTCTCCCTTGCGCTTTGTTCTCACACACACACTCTCACACACGTTCGTTCACTTCCTATCTCTCTCTCTCTCTCTCGCTCTCTCTCTTTCTCTATCACTATCTCTCTGTCACTCGCTCTCTCTCTCTATCACTATCTCTCTCTCTCTCTCTCTCTCTTCAACTCTTGCTAACATCGTTGCCGCCCTGCTATTTACAACTCTGCATCAACCAGCCTGCTTTCTCTAGAGCTGTAGAGAGTACGGTGTGTATATAGCCGGGTATCTTGAACTTTAACGACTAGCAGATCCAAGGCACAAGTTCTCTGCTCTCTAGTTCACATAGTAACACAGAACATATCTTACTTGCTCGTCCTATATACCATATTTCTGAGTTTAGCTAAGTCAGTAGAGCGCAGTCGCTGAGATTTGATATCTGGGTTCAAATATAAGATCATCAGCAGATGAATTAACCGCAGGAACTAATTGTATGTCATCATCATCTTCTAATGTCTCAATAATGAAGAATGTCTCAATAGCGCAATGGTTAAGGGTGCAGATAACGTCATGAAGTTTTAAATGACAGGCCATGAGGTGAATCGAACTCTCGTGGGTTCGAATCCCAGCCGCTCTGATCTGAGAGTAAAATCTCGGACATTCACTGGACTGATTATACGGAAAATGGACAAAATTGCCTAACGGATTTAACATGTGGTATTAAAAGTGATAGATATCAACATAGTTGATCATTTTAATATAATGTGTGTTATTATGTGTTATTATTATTCTTCCCTTAAATCCCAGTTTAACTAGGGTCGGTATACGAACATCATGAATGAAGCGGTCAGACGATATGATCAGAAAGGAGGTGAAGAGAAATTAAAACATGAGGGGTGACAGCAATTAAAACAACAAGAAATTAAAACAGAGTGACATCATCATCAGGTGACACGTGACATCATCATGTGACACGTGACATCATCATCAGATGACACGTGACATCATCAGATGACACGTGACATCATCATCAGATGACACGTGACATCATCAGATGACACGTGACATCATCAGGTGACACGTGACATCATCATCAGGTGACACGTGACATCATCATCAGGTGTCACGTGACATCATTAGGTGACATCAGGTGACACGTGACTTCATCAGGTATCACGTGACAGTTCTTACAGTATCTCAGCATTGATAAGCTGTCAGGTCTCAGTCACTCCTCGTGTTTCACTTCCTCTTCTTGTTCTCCATTCACTCGGTCGTGAGATCGATTCCCTGTGCCGTCACGTGAAATATCGAGAAGTTGAACGAGAGTAGGAGATGTTTAGGGTTAGAGGATACACGAGAGGTACCAGCCCTACAATAGAACTCTGATCATCAGCTGTGCCATTAATCATCAGCTGTTCCATTGATCATCAGATGTTCCATTGATCATCAGATGTTCCATTGGTCATCAGCTGTTCCATTAATCATCAGCTGTTCCATTGATCTTCAGCTGTTACATTGATCTTCAGCTGTTACATTGATCTTCAGCTGTTACATTGATCTTCAGCTGTTACATTGATCTTCAGCTGTTACATTGATATTCAGCTGTTCCATTGATCATCAGCTGTTACATTGATATCCAGCTGTTCCATTGATCAACTTCATTGATGTCTCTCTCTCTGTAACCTATCTATAATCTAGGACTAACTCTAGGCCTAAGTTAACCCTAAGCCTATCTATAAGCTAGGACTAACTCTAATTCTAACCCTGATCTAAGCTCATTTCGTTGTCTCGTCCATTCTCTCTCATGCTAAGCTTGCGTGAGAACTGCGCGAATGCAGTGGTGCGGGAATAAAATTGAAGAGCTGAATTGGGTACTTGTGCCGGAGCGGGAATAAAGTTGAAGAGCAGAGTAAACGTTTTCCTGCTGTCAATCTTCAGTCCATTGATGGACAAATTGAAAACAGTGAATTACAAGTGACGTGAGGAGAGGGTAAAGTGCCCCCCCCCCCCCCGTCTATCATCTGCCCCCGTGATGGTTAAATCTATTTATAGAGGCAGATATTTGACAGAGTTGAATCATTGATGCTTCGTAATGCGCTATATCGTCATCTGCTGTTGTTGTTTTTGCTGCTACTGTTGTTGCTAGAGTATCTGTTGTTATTGTTAACCCTAACTTAAGATTAATGACTAATGACTAAGTCACACTATGTAGCACTTGACTATGACATCAGAGTCAGGGGCTAGTCCACTGTATGACACCCCCGCCTCCTCCTCTAGTCGTCTAAACTCTGCTTCAGGACTCCCGCCTTCAACCTCCTGAAGCCACAACTCAGGGATATTGTGCTGATACTGTGTATATCTACTACAGGGTCGTGATTAGCGTGGTGTAGGGCTGAGCATTGGTGATCGACTGTTGTGTGATTTCATTGTTGTAGAGTACAAGATAAATGCAGTTACCTGAATGTAAACAAACAACATACAATTACTTGTTGTATGTTGTTTGTCGTACTGACATTGTTGTAAAGTATTGAGAGGCCTCGGATCAGTATGTGAGGGTTCAAATCCTTTTTTTCGTGTAGTTACACACATGACATATTGCATGTGCTACATAGTTTCCTTTCTTGGTTTCTGTTTTTGTAATCTATCCTGGGCTCTCCCGTCACTGACATCTCTTTCGAGTGAGGAAGCTGACTTTAACATAAGCTTTACCAGTCTTTTTACTATACATGATATACTGGATTCAACTCTCTTAACGTCGCTTGGCTCATATAGATCAATATGATCAAATAAGTTTAAAAAACTGTTAATGAAATCAGACAAGTCCAACCAGTATGTTCCTCCCCTGAACGACATCTAGGATTTGCTTGTGGGACTCCACTGGAGCTGTGGAGGAGAGGGAAGGAAAAGATGTTAAGAGTTGGACGTGGAGAGAGGGAAGTAGGAAGGGTATTACTGAGCGCTGATACTCTGTAGGTACAAAGCTCTGAATGGAGGGAGAGACGTGGGACGCGCTGTATACTCTATCGAATAAATCAACTCTTCTCTCTCTCTAATAACCGCGTTACTTCATTCACTACAATACAATAACTGGTCGAGACTTAACTGTCATTCCCGTCTTTCGGCTTCTCTTTACACTTTGCTTCTCGTAGCGTCGCCTAAAACTTCTACTACATTCGCTGATATATGTTTGAATATATGTTTGAATATATATCTGATATATATGTGTATATATATATATATATATATATATATATATATATATATATATATATATGTGTGTGTGTGTGTGTGTGTGTGTGTGTGTGTGTGTATATCTGCCATTTATTTGGAATAATTGGCGCCTATTTTGACGCAAGTTATAAAACTATAAATATATAAGTAGCACGTTTATTGTTGACTACTGGTTGACTGATACATCGAACTATTGATTGTTAGTTTGGTAAGTGGATATGATTGAATGAATTGATGTATTGATTTACTGATTGATTGATTCGTTAGTAAGTTAGGCCTGACTACGTTGTATCGACGGGATCACTTTATTTTAATCACTCACCTAGGACTTATTACTGACTCGGCTCGGCGCTGATTGTGCCATTGAGCAGTATTTATGCCGTTAACTCCGGGGTGGGGTTTCGCTAATTCCACTGAAACAAGAAATCTTAGAGGAAGACCTGAGATATGGGTGGTGATGCAGGGAGGTAGGGGGAGGAAGATGGACGATAGACGGGAAGGGAGGGAGTGGGACGCAGATCTCTGGAACTGGAACCCGAGGGGATAAGAGACCGAGGGAAGAAACGCTTGTGGTAAAAATATAAAGAGAGAAAAATGAGTTTGAGTAAAGAATGGAAATAAAGTGAAACCTCGTTAACAGTTCTGTCTTATATTCATTGCTTTGAAAAGATTTATCTCTCTCTGTAGCTGTGAGAAAACATCTCTCTGTAGCTGTGAGAAAACATCTCTCTGTAGCTATGAGAAAATATGTCTCTGTATCTATGAGAAAACATCTCTCTGTAGCTATGAGAAAATATGTCTCTGTAGCGATGAGAAAACATCTCTCTGTAGCTATGGGAAAATATGTCTCTGTAGCTATGAGAAAACATCTCTCTGTAGCTATGCTATGAGAAAATATGTCTCTGTAGCTATGAGAAAACATCTCTCTGTGGCTATGAGAAAATATGTCTCTGTAGCTATGAGAAAACATCTCTCTGTAGCTATGAGAAAATATGTCTCTGTAGCTATATGAAAATTTTGTCAATGTGGATATAACGAATACATCTTTGTTGCTATGTTAAAAGCATCTCACAGTAGCTGGGAGATTCTCGCTGTAGCTACGAGATATTAATTTCTTTAGCTCTGAGATATTCATTTCTTTAGCTACGAGATATTCATTTCTCTAGCTACGAGATATTCATTTCTCTGTGTTTTGTATGTGAATTCTACAGGGTTGAATGACCATTTTGCTGCTATTATTAAATTGAATTGAATTAAATTGAGTTGTTCAAGTTAATGCCCCTCTACCTAATTCTATGCTTCTAGATTATTATATGAACAAGAGAAACAACTTTGTTTTAATTAAACGGCCTAACTTTATAAATATACATGTACATTGAAATCATAACGGGTGTCAAGTTTCAGAGAGGCAACATTCTGCCCTGCTTTAATCACATTTATTATGTATCTATTGTGCGTCATTATGTTGTGAAAATAGAGTTTTTGTGTAAATGTGTAGATATTACGAACAAGTAAATTGTAATGCATTCTCTTAAACTATAGCTTATGCAGAGAATTAACAAGTTCAGATGCAAGATCTTACGCTTTCAATACAACACTTTATAGTACGCGCACTAGAATAAGCAATAATTAATTGTAAAGCTTAGAACTGTTTATGGTTGTATAAACTACCTATATCGATGTAACGAAAATCAGTGATATGTCAAAACTTAAAAACTTAAACTCTTATTCTGCATCTTTACTCTGCTCAAATAACTCTCTCTAGCTTTACTAACTTTCCACCGGGAAGAGGAAACGGACGTGGAGTTTTTCTGTTTTATGTATGAGGGTTGACTGCATAGCAGATGACGAGGCGATATTTAAGAAAGCTGAGTGCTGTGTCAGTAAAACGTCGACCTGATAAAACATTGATAAAGTCTCGACTTGTTAGCGCAGTCCATTGTGCGCCAGTAGACCATTGTTTCAAGCTTTTACTGGTGTAATAAACCATTTAGCGCCATCTTAGGAGCGTTCGCTGTGATCTATGCTGAGTAAATAGTGCTGTGTGTATAATGGACGATAGATTGAGGAGGACTGGAGATTAAATTACGTCACCAATTATCAACGGACGTCAACATTTTGATCTCTGATGTTATAACCTTAGAGAGTCGCGATGTAGCGGTTAAATCATAGTTGAGTAACTTATCGAACTGATCAAATGTTGAGTGTTAACAGGCAATCAGGTTTTTGTTACACTTAACCTGTGTATATAACATCCTAGCACTCCAGTGTATATAACATCCTGGCACTCCAATGATCACTAACCAGTGTATATAACATCCTAGCACTCCTATGATCACCTCACTAATCAGTGTATATAACATCCTAGCACTCCTATGATCACCTCACTAACCAGTGTATATAACATCCTAGCTGTCGTCCATTCTAATATTTAGCGTATGAAATATTCAAACGCAACTTTATTATTAATCTGTGTAATCATAGACTGAGGAAATATGTTTGCCGATTGTATATTTCTAATCCATGGCCTGATGGGGAGCTTATTTTAGGAAGAAAATGTAAATGTCCGTGAATAATTAATCAAATAAATGCGATTGTGTACTAAATGTTATTGAGGATTAAAGAGAGAGTTTAAGTTTATTTCTGAATCACACGCCACTACAATATTGCACACTAGTTATAAAAAGTCCAAAATAATAAACAGCATGAAATTTTATCAGAATAAATATTTCAGTTAAAAACATAGCCAGCACATAATTAATTTGTCTTTTCTATCAGTAGTAGTAGTTCTATGTATGTATGTAGACTAGCGCCATCTAGTTGGTTACCTCAAAAGTACAATTGCAAACTAACATTTTAATTTTAAAACTAGTGCAATTCAACAGAAAACTAACATAAAAACATAAACTTGTGAGATAAAGCGAAAGAAAGGAAATTAACTATTTCATGTTCTCAACGTATTCCTTTATTTTCCTTAAATAAATATTGGTGGAACTGATTGCCTGTATGTTTTCAGGGAGCATATTCCACAAATGATAACATATGTAATTAATAGTTCTTTTTCCATAGTTAGTATTTGTGTAAGGTTTGTGTAAACTCAACGGTTTCCTCATATTATAATGGGAGAGAGAATTGGCGAATCTAATCTTTTCTATGAACATTTTTGGTATTTTTTCCGGGCTATGAATACATTGATGAGCAAGTTTTAATAGCTTAAAATTACATAGTTGATAGATAGAGGAAGTGAATTTACTAATTCATATAGTTCTGAACTTTTAGTTGTTAATTTTTTCTTAAATAGAATTATTATAGAATTATTCATTGTTATCAAATTACTCAAGTGAGTGTAGTAGGTATTTCTATAGATTTAAATGCAATACTGAACCTGACTATGAATAAAAGAGTAGTAAATTTTTTTGAGGCAGTGTTTTGGTAAGAAATCACGAACATTATATAAAATACTGATAAAACCTTTTAGTCTACTACATACCATATCAACGTGGAGTTTCCAAGTAAGGTTTTCATCGAGTATTACACCTAGATATTTAACTTTAAATGTTCTAGAGATCAGGACATTATCTAAAAAGACTTCAAGCTTTTGCGGTATACTGTACCTTTGATTTGCTTTGTGAATAGTCATATAGCATGTCTTATCTAAATTTATGCAAACTTTGTTATCATCGCACCATACTTTAAGTTTTTTAAGACACATATTCGCATTCTTTTCGAGCTCATTAACATTTTTACCGGCAATAAAAATATTAACATCGTCTGCTAATAACAAAGGATTATAGTCCCATAGAGCATTTGCCATGTCATTAATATAAATAAGAAATAATAGAGGACCTAAAATGCTACCTTGTGGAACCCCGCAATTGTTAATTTGCATCTCAGAGCTAGTGTTATTTGCATATACATATTGAGGACGATTTTTTAAATAGTTCCTTATCCATTTGTTCATTTGACCTCTTATTCCATAGTGATGCAGTTTATCGATTAGTATCGAATGGTTTACCGTGTCAAATGCCTTCTGAAAATCGATGAATAACCCTAGCACAAGGTTTCCAGAATCTAAGTTTTCATAACAGAAATCTATCGAGTTCATAACCGCAAGCATAGTGGAATGATTATGTCTAAATCCAAATTGATTTTCATATAAAACATTATACTTATTAAAAAAATTATATAGTCGTCTAAAGACTATTTTTTCAAGAATTTTATTAAATACACTTAAGAGAGAAATTGGTCGATAATTGGATGGATCGGTTACTTGTCCCTTTTTAAACACTGGAATTACTTTTGCAATTTTGAATAGTTTGGGTACCACACCACTAGATAATGATAAGTTATAGATGTAAAGTAGAGGCTCAATTAATAGAAATCTTACTTCCTTTATCAGTATAGCACTGAATCCATCATGACCACTGGCTTTCTTATCATCTAATTTCTCTATGCCTTCGAGAAGTTCATCGTGAGTTATTTCTTCTACGAATATTGTTGTTTTTAGAGAATTTGTTAAAAACTCTTTATGATGTGTGGTTGAGCTTTTAATTTTACTAGCTGTCTTTTCACCTACAGTACGGAAATGATTGTTTAACACATTTGCAATGGCCGAGTTAGTATTGATAAGAGAACCTTCATAAAAAAGTTTATTAATTGAGGATTTGTTTGTTACGTTTCTGTTAATGCTTAAATGACGAATTGATATTTTTCCAAATACTTTTTATATTTACTGATTTCTGGTCCAGCATATTACTATAGTAATTTATTTTAGCTTGTCTAATCGCTTCTATATATTTTTTCCTTAATATTTTAAATTTATTCAAGTCAAGCTCAGTACGATTTTGAATCCATTTTTATGTTGTTTATTTTTTTCATCACAAAGCTTTTTTAATTGGTATGAAAGCCATTTTTTATCTTGTATGTTCTTCGAGAGACTTTAGTTAGTGGGTAAGATTCATTATAAATATCATAAATTGTCTCATTGAACTTGTTGTAGCAAAGGTTTACATCATTCTGAGCCTCTGACTTGTCTGTATTTAGTAGTGTAGTCCAATTAATTTGGCTTAGTTTCTCTTTAAATGCACGTTTATTGTTGTTAGTGAATAAACGTACCATTGGTCTTAGCTCGTATTTTCTTTTTTCAGATGTTATTTTGAGGAGTAAGTAATTCGGTAAATGATCAGATATTTGATGTAGCAAATTACCTCAATACATTTTATGTTTATCACTAGGACAATTATAAAAATATATATTATCTATTAGCGTGGAACTATTGCTAGATATTCTGGTCGGAATAAGAATGGATGGAAGGAAATTTTTGCTAATGGTCATGTTCAAGTAAGATTCAATATGTGGATTAAATTCATATTTTATCAAGTCTATATTAAAGTCTCCAGCAATGAAGCAGTAATTTTTCTTTTTTGAAATTATACTCAAAGTTTTTTCTAGTGATTCATTAAAGGTAGATATTGCTGGATTGGGATGCCTATAGACACCTACCACAATGAATTTGTTGTTGATTTTCAAAATTTCAAAGAAAATCGATTCTACTTTACGCTTTTCATTATCATCTAATTCAAGATCATATCGTCTTGTGATATTAAACTTGTTTTTAATAAACATTCCTACCCAGCCTACTGTACTATTACTGGGTAAATTAAAATAAAAATCATAGCCAGTTAGTATTTTGTTAGAGAAATTTACGTTAGTAACCCAAATTTCCGTTAATACAATAACATCAAAATTAATGTAAAGATTTGCAATTAAATCAACAAATTCAGTAACCTTGGCATTAAGGCTTTGAATATTTAAATGAATAATTTTGAAATCAAAATTACAACTGGAGTTATAGATGTTATTAAACTCATGAAGAGTAAAATCATGGTAGTTATCTAAATAATGTGGAGAATTATTAATTATATCATTAATATTCATCGTATGTGCATGGTTATGGTTATTAAATGAATCGATAGCCTCCATTTAGAATTGTGTCAGATTCGGACGCACATTTCTTGACTTGTCGCTGAAGACCCATTCTCGAATACTGCTGCCAGCTGGCCATGAATTGTCGTTGTAGATAATGTTCTCATATTTTGCGTCAAATGTCAGCATGAAGGCTGCAGAGCTGAATTCTCTTCCATCTTTCGTTTTGTTGAAGAGTTTTCTGCAATTGATGATCTCTGCTCCGGCATCTTTCACGTATTGTGTTACATCTTCAGTTGTAGTTTCCTTAGTCAGTCTTCCCAAAAAGACCGTCATTCTTTGAGGTATTACTTGGAGATTCGTTTTCGTACTTTTCGTATGATGGTTCTCCTAGGCTTTTTCTTGATTACTGGGATGAACTCTTCTGGCGAGATAGGATGCACACTTTGCTGATCTAAGGTTTTACACCTACTGTTGGTCCCATCGGATTGAGTGGTTGATACCACCCTAGACCAACTTCTTGGCTCTGCCGTTAGACCATCATATGAGGCACTCATGTGAGGGGTATTGACACTACCAGATGCTATAGTTGACTTTAGTTGCTTGATGGTTTCTTCTGCTTGAGTTAGTCTGATAGTAAGTTTCTTGTTTTCCTCCATGAGGTCATTCATCATTACTGAGATCATTGACTTAACAGATTGGGCTACTATAGGCCCAATGATTCTACCCATTTCTTCTGAAAATTCCCTGCTTCTTACCACCTCTGCAATTTCTTCCCCTATTGATCGCTGTTTATGAGGCATGCTGTTTAGTTGGGCTGATGCAATGATAGGATCAATTAGATTTGGTATGTAAGCTTCAACGGTCAGAATCTACTCAAGCGTGACGAGTGTTAACGCAGCATTTCCATTCATTATGAAGTGAGTAATTAAATCCACTGTCACAGATGAAAGATTACAAAGTCTAACTTGATAACGTCCTTATAAAATTGTATCATATTCCTATTTCTCAAATATATTGAAGTCCAAGCGTATCTTATGTAAAATATATTCCAGAGCTGTATGTCGATGTAATTTCCTTAAATTAAAGCTGTTCCAGTGTGAATTTGTAGAAATATGATTAAAGAAAGTTTAAATAATTATTAAAATAATGATTAAATAAGATTAAAGAAAGCTATTCGATTCTTCCTGGTTCTTTGTAATTAATGAGCAATCGATTAGGTCATTACCTAATCGAGTCATCTCACTATGTAATAGGAACGACTGTCGACTGGGTATTTTCTCATGGTGTTATTCAGAGTTGATAGAAATAGCCTATGCATTTCTTCACTGTGTTGTTACAGAATCTAAGAATTGAATCATTCTGATCTCTGCGAAATTGTAGTATAAAAGTTAATCTTTGAGCTAATTAGATTATTTACTGAAATAGAAGAAATGTGGAATATCCACAGAGCATTGAAGAATCTAATTCTAGAAATACATCCTTTGGTTGTCGTCATCTTGTTTGTAGGATTCTTTATTTCTGTGTTTTCGCTTCTGATTTCTCATCTGACGCTTCGTAGTTTTATGATTAGCTATTTATTGATTGATTTGTTTGCATTAACGCTCTGTATATTTTCTCGGGCTAGGAGAGAGAGAGAGGGAGAGAGAGAGTGAGAGAGAGAGAGATAGAGAGAGAGAGAGAGCGAGAGAGAGAGAACGAGCGAGAGAGATAGAGAGAGAGATACATAGAGAGAGAGAGAGAGAGAGAGAGAAAGATAGATAAGTGCGAGAGAGAGATCGAGAAAGAACGAGATAGAGAGATAGACAGAGAGATAGAGAAAGAGCGAGAGAGAGAGAGAGAAAGGAGCTAGGTAGATATTCAGAACACGCACAGTGGTTGAGTGCTTGTGGTCACTAATGGAAACAACGGCACATGAGACCCTCTCTGTGTACATCTCCCCCTTATGAAGAAACTCTGGCACAAGTTTAACGGGGATGGGACTCAGAGTAGACCTACCTGGGACTCTTTAGGCCTACCTGGGACTCTTTAGGCCTACCTAGGACTCTTTAGGCTTACCTGGAACTCATTAGGCCTACCTGGGACTCATTAGGCTTACCTGGAACTCATAAGGCCTACGTGGGACTCATTAGGCCTATCTGGGACTCATTAGGCCTATCTAGGACTCATTAGGCCTACCTGGGACTCATTAGGCATATCTGGGACTCATTAGGCCTACCTGGGAATCATTAGGCCTACCTGGGACTCATTAGGCCTACCTGGGAATCATTAGGCCTACCTGGGACTCATTAGGCCTGTCTAGGACTCATTTGGCCTACCTATGACTCATTAGGCCTACCTTGGAATCATTAGGCCTACCTGGGAATCATTAGGCCTACCTGGGACTCATTAGGCCTACCTATGACTCATTAGTTACCTGGGATTCATTAGGCCTACCTGGGGCTCATTAGACCTACCTGGGGCTCATTAGGCTTACCTGGGGCTCATTAGGCCTATGGGGGGCTCAGTAGGCTTTCCTATAACTCATTAGGCCTAGCAAGGACTATGACTGTTTTTGTATGGCGTGGTGCTGATGGCTGCAGAATTGAAGAACTTGTAAAGTTCTATAGATTTACAGGAACCTGTAAAGCGATCTCAAAGACCGGACACAGGCCATGACACCGCTATAGAATTGTCGGAGGTTATTACTATTATTATTATAACTTACGAGTATCGTGTGGTGGGAACGAGGCCTCACACCCCTCATGTTTTAATTTCTCTTCACCTCCTCTCTGATCATATCGTCTGACCGCTTCACATCCTGATTCGATCAACAAATACTCCTGATGATCGATTGATAGATGAAATACTGGCGATATGTTTATGACCTTTTCTCTTGTTCACTTGATGAGTGAGGGAGAGAGCGGGAGAGAAAGAGAAAGAGAGAATCGAGTGGTGTTTATAACGTGAGAGATGTGATTTGTATCATATGCGTTGTATCGTCACATTACTAAACACATTATATCACATAAAACATCTAACAAATATTAAACAAAGACTAAAGATTCATCTGAGCCAAGCCACATATGTCTTGAGAGTGAGAGAGAGAATGATATACGGAAAGAGAGAGGATAGTGTGCTGTGTATAACGTGAGAGATGTGATTTGTATCACATATGTCGTATCGTCACATTACTTAACACATTATATCACATAAAGCATCTAGCAAATATTCGTTAAATACAGCCCTTCATAGCCTTAGAGCCCTTCATAGCCTTAGAGCCCTTCATAGCCTTAGAGCCCGTCATAGACTGAAGATTCTTATGAGCCAAGAAACAAGTATCTAGAGAGAGAGAGAGAGAGAGAGAGAGAGAGAGAGAGAGAGAGAGTAAGTGAGAGATAGAGATAGCTAGGCCTACAGAAGGAGAGTCTAAACTTGAGTTGTATTAATCAGCTGAACTTCAGTGTATCCGCACAAACTTCATGGATTTCTAAGCGAGAAATGAATATTTGAGGATTTAGCCTCCGGTCTCTCACTGGAAGATGATGTCAGGGACGTCTTTAACAAGATATTCACTGAGAGTATTGAGACAAGAGTAGAATATAAATCATTGTAATAAATAGTAACGGTTTAGCGTCATTTTCTAATCCGAGGAAGATGAGTCTCAGAACGCGTATCTAACCCACTGCTAACATTTACACGATGTTCTAATTCACTGCATGATCTACTGAACTATTTATCCAAAAACACTCGCAATTTCTAACCTATTATCACTAATATTATCATTTAATATGTAATTTACATTAGAATTGTTTCAAATTAACACTACCGTTGAAGACTTAATTTCTATTTAATTTCCGACTTCGTCATTGGCTGGAGCCAGTGAAGTCGGTAAGATACTCAACCGCGGATCAGTATGTGCGAGGTTCAAATCTTTGGCTCACCCGTCACTGACACCGCTTTCGAGTGAGGAAACTGACGTCAACGTCAGCTTAGCTTAGCTTTGACGTTAACGTTACCTTAGCACCGCTTTTGTTACCTTTTTTAATTGAAAATATCAATTCTTTCTCAGTAAGACTTAAAATAGAATGATATAGATGAGAGAAAGCCGGGTATTTCTAGACATGTCGACAGGGTGCAGCAGCTTATATGACCCCTGGACTCGTGACCTCATTCAGTGCTGACCCCTCGTGAATACATCTTCTCTGACAACAACAACAACATCCATCATTCAGTGGTCTCTATTAATTGTGTGACAGTGTTTCCTCACGCTTTTCTTAAGCTCTCTATTCTATGAGATGTTTATGAGGAGCGCTGGATAATGACGTCTGCAACTTTGACGTCCCTAACGCCATTCGTCGATGAAGATAAAGACGTTGAAATGTATTATTATTGTTATTGTTGTTAATATTATTATCAATCAATAAGAACTTAACGTCCGGTTCCTCGCCATAAGGCAATGTCAGGGACGTCTCTTGCAGACTCTACACAAACATTATTATTATTGTTGTTGTTCTTGGCAGTATTTTTTTAATGCCCTGGGCTGTAGTGTATAGGTCCCTGGGCTAAAAAAAAATAAGATAAAAGGAGATTTTATTAAACTAAAATCTAAATTTTAAATTTTTTAATTTTATTTTAACCGTTCAATTTTTTTTAAATTGAACGGTTAAAATAAATCCTCTACTCTCTGGGAAACTCTTTGTAATGAGTATTGTTTTTATTGCAATGATTATTTTTATTTTTTTATTATTTTTTATTATTATTATTATTAATTATTATGGTTTTGTAATATATCTCAATCAATCTTCGCTCTGTACCAAATATTCTCACGTCATTGGGCAGACATTCATTCTCTTATGCAGCACCAACAATCTGGAACTCTTTACCTTCTAATCTTCTGGCTGCTGCTAGTGCATAAGTCGGTAAGATACGTCATCGCGGATCAGTATGTGTGGGGTTCAAATCCTGGGCTCGCCCGTCACTGACATCGCTTTCGAGTTAGGAAACTGACGTTAACCTTAGCTTTGCCATCTTTCTCTTTTGTTCCTCTCTTTCAACTTTCTCTAGCAAGCTAATGACATATCTTTCCCACCATAGACATCCTCTATCTGTCCTGACCATTTCTTGATCACCGAATTGGCTTTCATTTTAGAACCTCACTTCTCCTTAGCATATTTTTTGGCAGATTGGTCTGGGTGAATCGATCTGCAGCGATGTGTGCTGTGGGGACGTCCCTGACATCATCCTTGGATAGCGAAACGGACGTTAAACCACTACAACCTATAGAACACTCAGAACCTATTCGTCTACATGTGTATATATGTCACATGTGTTCTGTATGTCGCATGTGTGCTGTATATTCTATGAGTTTTGTAATTCTGTGTTGCAAGCTTTTTATTTGACACTCAAAACACTTGAGTCAATCACTCCCTTGTGACAGAGAGTCGAGTTATTTCATCATCCATTCATCTAGAACGACGTATCAATAGCTGTGTTACTGTAGAGCGTCATATAACGACGTATCAATAACTGTGATAGTGTAGAGCGTCATATAACGACGTATCAATAGCTATGTTAGTGTAGAGCGTCATATAACGACATATCAATAGTTGTGATAGTGTAGAGCGTCATATCGACTGAGCGATTTAATGCTCTGATACTCTACACATACCTAACGACGTATCAATAGCTGTGTTAGTGTAGAGCTTCGTTTCTTCTAGAATTTTCTTACCAGTAGACTGGGTCAAAAGCTTCTAGAACTTTCTTACCTGCCATTCATCAGTTCTTTGCGTTCTGAAGAGAACATAGGGCGGCTATATTCCTCCATTCTTTTCTGTCTTCAGCAACCCTCACAGCATCTTTCGATGAAATGTTTAACATTTTCTTTATTTTGAAAAATTTACAAAAATTACTTTATTTATTTCAAATTTACTTTATTCAACATTTTTGGTGATCATATGATCATATTTCTCGCTCACATGCGAGCACTGACTATCGTCTCCATTAAGATCTGTTTTGTGTGTTGACTATCGTCTCTGTTTAGACCTGTTTTGTTTGCAGGCTGACGGAGCGATGCCCTCTCCCAGTAAGATACTACACGGTGAGGGTAACCTGACGATAGTCTCTCTGGGTAAAGAGGATCACGGTGTTTACGAATGCGTGGCCTCTAACGTTGTGTCGAGCATCGTAACCACTACACTACTCATCATCGAGTGTACGACTTCTCTTAGTCTCTCTCTCTCTGCTTTCTTCTCTCTCTTTCTCTCTTTCTCTCTCTCTCTCTCACTCTCTCTCTCTCTCTCTCTCTCGCTGCTATCTTCTCTCACTCTAAAAGTATGAAATATGGTTTTGATCTAATAAACATATTTCTCTCTCGATCTACGACAATGATACTCGACAGCCGATCAGTATGTGCGGGGTTCAAAGCCTGGGCTCTCCCGTCACTGACATCGCTTTCGAGTGAGGAAACTGACGTTAACCTTAGCTTTACCAGCTTTTACAATGACATGTAGACTAGAATTTAATTCAGTGTTGACTGAATGTAGATGTCACCTGTTACATCAGGTCAACTCTCTACGATGCGTGACTTTGCTGTGACCTCTGCAGCCTTGACCTTGTTATGACCTCTATTACCGTGACCTTACAATGATCTCTATTGTTTTGACCTTGTTATTACCTCTGCAACTTTGACCTTGTTTGGCTGGATGTACATAAATTTTCAGTAGATTTCTTTTATGTTAACGTGTCTTTACTACTATTTTGTCATCTCTCTGTTTCAAACTCATCACGTTATACTGTAATTAATTAATTTAGAGGAAACTATCAGGAATCAGAAATTAGTAGAATCAGGAAAATTGAAGTTTTAACATGAATAAAAGGTACTGCTCTCACATAAATAAATTGTTCTGATTGTACGACGTTGAAAGAGTGACTGACCGCTTGATTGATTGACTGATTGCCTGATTATTGTATTGATTATTTAAATCATTGATTGATTGATGATTAAGATACCACACATTGCTTGAATGATTGATTGATTGATTAATTGATTGATTGATCGATTGATTGATTGATCTATTGACCTATTGATTGATTGTTAAGTGACCACACCACACCCGCCTTACAACGTCACAGTGGACACGGCTCGATACTCAGCTGTTGTCCATTGGATGCCGGCTTACGATGGGGGCTTCACTCAACATTACGTCGTCTGGTAAGTTGTTGCCAAAACTTACAGTCTTTCGTTTGTAATGTGAGTTCTGTCTTTTCGTTGTTAAACTCTTAAATCAGTTTCTGATGAGCATTTGATCGATTGATTAACTAAATGAGTCATTGAAGGATGTATTGATTGATTGTTTAGCTGATTGATTGATTTGTTTATTTATCTAGTTATTTATTTCTTGAGAATTTATTGCATTGTTTTCTTTGTATTTTTTCTTTGCTTCGTTTGTCGCGCGTTTGCGCGTTTGTTATGTTTGTATGTGCTTTGGTTACCCAAGTGGCGTAATAAAAAATAATAATAAATATATATATATATATATTGATTGATTGATAGTTTAATTGATTGATGGACGCAGGTACAGAGCACGGAGCTCACAGCCCATGGACTGGAGCACACTGCGGGTGATATCTAAGGATGTGACGTCTCTGACGCTGCACGGACTACAGCCTGACACAGGCTATGAGCTGATGGTTCTCTCGAGGAACAGGCAGGGCGAGGGCTGGTTCAGCGAGGTCGTGCACGCTAGGACCAGGGGTGAGTCCACTGCCTACTAGAAGGTCCTTCTTGTCAGTCCACTGCCTACTGGCAGGTCCCTGTCATGTGTTTGTTTACATGTCCATATATTACATCCATATATTGAATACAGTGACGACAGAGAAAGTGTATGTTTTATGTCAAGACCTGTCAGTAGCCTATGCATTAAGAGAGAGAGAGAGAGAGAGAGATTAAATTATTCTCAGTCTTAATTTCTATATCCACAGAACCAATGTATTATCAAATCAACCAGCATTCCTGGTCTTTCTCGTCCAAACGTTTATATTACTATCAGAAGGGCTGAATCTGTGGCGTATAGGCATAGGTGTCTTCTTGAAGATCAATGGATATTTGACTCAAATCCATTGCTCGCCGTATCTGTCGTTCCATGGAGATAGGAATCGTTCGTTACACCAGCTCTAGCAATGTAATGATCTTTAATTATAATTGTTTTTGCAGTGAAAAGGGTGACCTTCGTTTGAGAGTTAATAGGAGTTATGATGAGAGACAGAGATGTTGTTGTTGTTGTCACAGCATTCAATAGAGACAGAGATGTTGTTGTTGTTGTCACAGCATTCAATAGAGACAGAGATGTAATGTCTGCTGAAGTACAGGCGATCACATCAGTGGACCCTGAGGCAGGTCTGCATCGAGATGTCACTAGTAGCTGTTTAACATTAGTAATAGTTTAACATTAGTAGCTGTTTAATATTAGCAGCTGTTTAACATTAGTAGCTGTTTAACATTAATAGCTGTTTAACATTAGTAGCTGTTTAACATTAGTAGCTGTTTAACATTAGTAGCTGTTTAACATTAGTAGCTGTTTAACAGTAGTAGCTGTTTAACATTAGTAACTGTTTAACACTAGTAGCAGTGTAACATTAGCAGCTGTTTAACACTAGTAGCTGTTTAGCACTAGTAGCTGTTTAACATTAGTAGCTGTTTAACATTAGTAGCGGTTTTACATTAGTAAAAGTTTAACATAGGTAGCTGTTTAACATTATTGACAGTTTAGCAATATTATTAGTTAAACATTAAGCTAACAGTCCTATGATTAGTTTATTATTTGTAACAGTTTATCATTATCTAGAGATGGACTTTATTTACTAAATCAGTTTTACAGAAAGTAAACGAGCATTACTTTCTAGTTTATAGAGTTCTGATAGATTCAGTTAGATAAATCTCAAACTGATTGATTGACTGATTAATTGCTTGGTTGGATGATTAATTGATTGGTTGATTATTTGATTGATTGATCGCTTGGTTGATTGACAGATCGATTGATTGACTGATTGATTGATTGATTGGTTGATTATTGGATATATTAATTTATTGATTGATTGGTTATTAGATTGCTCGATCTCTTGATTGATTGATTGACTGGTTGATTATTAGATCGCTTGATTGACTGACTGATCGCTTGATCGATTGATAAACTGACTGATTGATTGATTGATTGCTTAATCTCTTGATTGATTGATTGATTGATTGACTAGACTACGTGGATTTCGCTGAGTACTCACAGCGCCCGCCCCAGCCCGTCAACGTGACGGTCAGTCAGCACAAGCACGGGCTGGTGATCAGCTGGACGGTGCCTGAGGGGCACACCCCCCAGCCTGACTTCTACAGGATAGAGTACAAGACCGTGGGGCAGTGGGTCCCCCTCAAAGAGAACATTCAGGGCCAGACCTACCACAACTGGACCACGGCTTCTAGAAAGGTCGCTGCGTCGTACAATGCGATACTGTAAACAGCGAAATACACAGAATACAATACATTACAATAAAATACACTATAATACAGTACATTGCAAGACAATATATTACAATACAATACTTTACAAGACAGTACATTACAAGAGAATACAATAGTAAATCAAATACACTACAAGACAATACATTATAATATATTACACAACAAGACAATACTTTACAATGCAATATATTATAATATAACGCAAGGCAATAAATTACTATACAATACATTTCAAGACAATACATTATAATACAATACACTACAAGACAATGCATTACAATACAATGTATTACAATACAAGACAATGCATTACAATACAATATATTACAATACAATACATTGCAAGACATACATTTCAAGAGATTACATTACAATAAAATATACTGAAAGACCATACATTACAAGACAATACATTAGAAGGCAATACATTACAATACAGTACAGCGGAGTGCTATGCGAAGCAATGCTGCACTATACGATGCAGTATATACAATATATTGAATATATAATAAATTAAAATATAATACAACATTTTCATAATGCAGTGAAAGCATAACTTATTTAATACGATATTTTTAATTTTTAATAATACAATACAAGCTTAGCCGATACTACAACATCAGGTCATACCACGATGAGTATATGGTGCTAACAGTATGAATATTTTGAAATAAAATATACTAAACACTACTTTAAAATTCTACGAAGATAGTTAGCAAAATTCTCAACACTGTGCTACATGTTGTGCTTCTATGCTATAGTCCACGTATCACGTGATGTATTTCTATAGGCCACGTATCACGTGATGTATTTCTATAAGCCACGTATCACGTGATGTATTTCTATAGGCCACGTATCACGTGATGTATTTCTATAGGCCACGTATCACGTGATGTATTTCTATAGGCCACGTATCACGTGATGTATTTCTATAGGCCACGTATCGCGTGATGTATTTCTATAGGCCACGTATCACGTGATGTATTTCTATAGGCCACGTATCACGTGATGTATTTCTATAGGCCACGTATCACGTAATGTATTTCTATAGGCCACGTATCGCGTGATGTATTTCTATAGGCCACGTATCACGTGATGTATTTCTATAGGCCACGTATCACGTGATGTATTTCTATAGGCCACGTATCGCGTGATGTATTTCTATAGGCCACGCATCACGTGATGTATTTCTATAGGCCACGTATCTCGTTATGTATTTCTACAGGCCACGTATCACGTGATGTATTTCTATGCTACAGGCCACGTATCATTTTCGGGTATTTAGTCAAATGAAGCGCAAAGAACCTGAACCCGCTGATGACGATGAGGAAGTAGATGAAGATGATGATGAGGACTACCGTCCTAACGAAGACAAGGAGCAATCACTTGGGTACGACCCGAGAGACTATGAGAGTCTACCCAGTGAGGAGATAGTCGTAGAAACGGGCGGTTAGTATCAATCAATCGTTTCAAGTAGTAGATCGATAAATTGATCAACAATAATTTTACGTATGCAGCAGAATTTAGCGTCGCTTTCCACGCGAAGCATCAGCGACGAGCGAGCCTGAAATATGAATCACACAGTCCTGGCACTGCTAGAGAAAATCACGTAGAGTGCTGTAAACACGTTGCATAGCCTCCTGTGTGTCATGCACACTACCATTATACTGAAATGTATTTTTTTATTTTATATTTTATTTAAACTGCAAATTACTTGTAGCAAAGTTAACCGGGATCAGTACACAAAATGCAATTCATTCAACAAACTTTAGCTACTCATAGCAGAGCATACGCGTTTATGCTGTAAACAGTTGTTGTTGTTGTTGCTCTACTACACATCCTGCGTGTTTATACTGCAAACAGTTGTTGTTATTGTTGCTCTACTATACATCCTGCCTGTTTATACTGTAAACAGTTGTTGTTGTTGTTGCTCTACTATACATCCTGCGTGTTTATACTGTAAACAGTTGTTGTAGTTGTTGCTCTACTACACATCCTGCGTGTTTATACTGTAAACAGTTGTTGTTGTTGTTGCTCTACTACAGATCCTATGACAGAGACTAAGAAGCTCTCAGAGTCAACGATGGTTCTCGTGATCGGCTCGTTGCTGATGTTGCTTGTGGGCTCAGTCTTCTGCTTCGTGGCGCTCAAGTTCTTACAGAGATGTCGCTGTAGGAGGAAAGAGACAGAAGGTTTTGCCTCTCCTCATAAATAGTTCTGTAGCAACTCTTATGAGTTCTTCAATGCTCTGCTCATCATGCTATGAGCTGTTCAATGCTCTACTCATAATGCTATGAACCACTATGGGTTGTTCAATGCACTGCTCATAATGCCATGAGCCACTCTATGGGTTGTTAAATTCACTGCTCATAATGCTATGAGCCACTCTATGGGTTGTTCAATGCTTTGCTCTTCATGCTGTGAGCTACTCTATGGGTTGTTCAATGCTCTAAGAGAGAGAGTGAGAGAGAGACAGACAGAGAGAGAGAGAGAGAGAGAGAGAGAGTGAGAGAGACAAAGAGTGAAAGACAGACAGACAGAGAGAGAGAGAGAGAGAGAGAGAGAGAGAGTGAGAGAGACAAAGAGTTCGAGACAGACAGACAGAGAGAGAGAGAGAGAGACGGAGAGACAGTTTGAGAGCCGCTCTGATACAGTATAGCAATCTCTTAAATACAATCTCTTAAATATCTATAATACAATTAAATATAAATGATTGATTTCCTGACTGGGTTGAATGCCTGATTAATTGATTGATTGATTAATTAATTGATTGATCGATTAATTCATTCATGCATTCGTTGATTGATTCATTGATCGATTCATTCATTCATGCGTTGATTGATTGATCGATTCATTGATTCATTGATTGACTGATTCAGTCATTTATTGATTCATTCATTAATTGCTTGATTAATTAATTCATTCATTCTTTGATTGATTGATCGATTCATTGATTGATTGATTGATTCAGATCGCATGGCGCAGATGTTAGCTACTTGTGACCCAGATCCGGGACATCATTACGTGGACAACCACTTCAGTGACGCAGAGTACAACTGCACTAAGAACATCGTCAAGGAGACGCCTATCTAGGTCAGTCTGACCCATATATCTTAACTGATTAGGGTAAGACGATGACTGTTGCTGTTAATCTTTTATTTCTGATCGAGCTAAAAGTGAAAGTCGAAAAACTATTTTTCTTTCAGGGAAAGCGCACATTGAATCGGTGTAATTTTATCCGTTTTTCTTTGCCTAGTTATCAGGAAATTGCATTTTGAATCGTTTTTGAATATTTTTGATTTTTTTGACTCGTGACTTGGATTTGGACAATCGCTGCCTTTCCACAATCTAGAACTCTTTGTCTCCTGCACTTCGCACCTGTTCGTATCTGTAACATTCTCTAATAGACACGTCTCACCCTACTGGTCTAGATCTAGAGTTCTTTATCCTGACCGTCTTTATAGTACCGGATCTGCACCTCTTTAGATCCTCATAGCTCTAGAGCCTATGCTTTTAGAAATCGGTTTGGATTTCTAGTGTTGTGCGCTGTGATGAAGCCCCTTATGTCTAAACTCTGATGTTGTTTAGATATAACAACATTATTATTTTTGGTAAAACAAGTATGATATGTATTGGCAAAGATATGCTACCTCAGGCTTTAATAATAATATTAATAATAACAATAATCATAAAGGTTTAACATCCTTTTCCTCATCCGAAGATGATGTCAGGGACGTCCCCACAGCATACATCGCTACAGATCAATTCACTCAAACCAATCTGCCAAAGATATGTACTGAGGAGAAGTTTTTATTTATTGAGATGCTATATCTAATAATTTAACATTTTTAATATACAGTACAATGTACATGTATGCTTGTACTGTGTATCAAGCTGCTGATAAATCGATTGTCCTGATCTACAAGTGTATTTAATTTCTTTTATTTTTATATATTTCAGATCAAACACTGGACTTGTGAATACTCTATTACAAGAGTGTGTGAGAGAGAGAGAGAGAGAGGGGGGGGGGGGAGAGAGAGGGAGAGATGTGAGATAAGCCTGACTGCTGTGATTGCTGTATTCGGCTGCCTGTACTCTGCTCTCCAGTGTCACAATAGTACTTGAAGTGTCTCATGTCGCCTGTGTGTGACGACATGAACGTTAAACCTTTAAATAATGATCAATAATTGTTTAACTGACTTAGGATTGATTGATTGGTTGTTTTGTTCTTTGGTTATTTTATTTTTAATTAATTGTTGTTGTGATTAAGTGATAACTGATATTTCGATTGGTTGATTGAAGGAACTCTGACTCTGCGTGACGCAAGTTATTAAATGACAGTTACGTTATATTACAATACTAGATATAGTGGTTTATACTAGTGTGAAAATGAACACTTCTTGCAAAAATGGGCACTTTTAACTGAACTTGGATTTGAACCCAAACCTCTCAATCCTAAGGCGGACGTTTAACAATGTACCATACGACTCTTGTGAAATCAATGTGTATAAATTTTCTAAGCATGAGAAAGGTGCTTTAAGTAGAAATTATAAAATTATAAATATGACGATGTGATGAATTTTGTACTCACCAGAAATTCATAATGAGCAAATGACCGAGCTGTAATTAGCTGTAGGTTTATGAAATAAAAATATGACTTAGCTTTTAGTTCAAGTAGCTTATATGCTCGCCATAAGTTTACAATCATCAAATGATAAAGCTGTGTTTGGCGTAACTATTAAGAAATGCTAAATATGACATACGGCGTTACTTCAGACAGACCCAGCTGGTTAATTATATTATATACGACCAACGATATATGTCTCTCTCTCTCTCTTTGTTGCACTGCCTACTTGCAGGTCCATGGTATATAAATCCTCCACTCTTCTCTATCTTGAGCTTTCTCTTCATGTTCACATACGAGTGAATCTTTAAATCATCTAATATGATACGACAATTACCGTTTTATGATAATTACGTTTTATTTTATGACCTACGTTATATGACAATTCATTCTCTAAACTTACGTGCATATATAATAATGATGTCTCTCTTTAGTGCACTGCCTGTTGGCAGGTCCATGGCAGATAATTACGTTATGATATTATAAGATATGATATGATAAGATATGTTAAGATAAGATGTGATGTTATATTACAAGGGTGAATTGCTTAATCGAAGCATAGATTTATATATTTAGCATTGCTGTATAGTTTCTCACTTTCACGGGACATAATTTGGCTGTTTTATACGCTGATGTGCAATCAGGCCGGTACTTCAAACGTTGTTAGAGACGTCCCTGACATCATCGTGAGCTGATGAAGCTAACGTTAAATTCTCACAACTTTATGATTCATATAAAGAATGAAATACGAGCTGTTGATCATCTCTTCTATATGAACGTGTGTCCAGTATAATCCTGTATGACTCATTCCAGTCTATTCCTCATAACTTCCTGTATGACTCATTCCAGTCTATTCCTCATAACTTCCTGTATGACTCATTCCAGTCTATTCCTCATAACTTCATGTATGACTCATTCCAGTCTATTCCTCATAGCTTCCTCTATGACTCATTCCATCTATTCCTCATAGCTTCCTGTATGACTCATTCCAGTCTATTCCTCATAACTTCATGTATAACTCATTCCAGGTCTATTCCTAAAGGCGCTGTGATTGGCTTCAGCTAAAATAAACAGTAACTGATTGAGTGCTGGAGTGAACAGGGTGAAGGACGTTTATTTATATCTATTCAAGGTCACTCATACACAGAGGTCAAGCAGGAAGAAGTGGTTAAGCATTCAGTGAGCCTGAAATGTATGACTCTATGTCGTCATTATGTCCTATCTCTTACACTTACTGTTCTATTTTAGTCTTTCCAAAGTAGGCTAGCTGAAGCGAGAGGTATCGCCGACTTTAAACAGTAGCTTTAACACAGTGGTGTAGTCCGAAATAAATTAGTTGGGAGGTCGCCTGGATCAGTTGCTTAAGACAAAACCTTGTTAAAATGTGTGCACTTTTTTATAAAGCTGTTGCAAATAGCACGTAAATAAGATAAGCAAAAATGTAATAAAACTATTATTATAAATTGATTATAAATGTAGTTTTATCAGATACAGAAACTATTGTGCAATTATTACAAACAATCAAAGACAGAACGACACTCAGTGACTCAGAGTTTTAAAACTTACTTTTAAACATGTGTAGTTTACATACATGCACAGGCCTAATGCTGAAGTCAGTGAACAGAATTTTACATCGATTTGAGCAAAGTGGGTTTAGAACGGCCCCCCTAGCTCCACTACACCTTTTGCTTTAACTCTCAGACACTGTTCACATATCGCGACATTTATTTTAGAATTGTATGCTCTGCGGGTGCTTTTAACTGAGTGAAAGGTATTTCTTGTATTGAAAAGACTTTAAAATCTTTTCTAGCAACGTGTAATGGAGCATTCCTCACACAGGGACTAGTAATGGGCCCACGTGAACATATGCTCAGTATCCCCGTCGTTTTGTCTGTAATCTCTAAAATAATTATCGGTCTAATTATATCTAATCCACAATTGCAGGTCTATTGTGATCCAAGTGCAGCAGAACTGAAGATAGTACTTGTTTTCACGGGTGAGATGCTTGTGTTGCTCTTGTTTTTGATTCGCGCTCTCTGCTAATGTAAATTGAACTGTGCGAGTTACATGCGTGACTGGGTGTGCATCCGATCTGTTAGTGCATTTTAATGTTTGTTCGGTAAAGCTTTGGCTGTGAAGCCCGTGGGACTTAGGTTCTAATGAGGGTCTAGTCAGTTTTGTTGTATTACTAGGTCTTTTATTGAATGAAATATTAAAAAATAATTTGACATAGTCTGACAGTGGTGATGACTTGATTTAGTGATTAAAATGTGGTTCTAAATCAACGACCGGACCTTACTCGGATCAGTATGTGCGGGGTTCAAATCCTGGGCTCGCCCGTCACTGACATCGCTTTCGAGTGAGGAAACTGACGTTAACCTTAGCTTTACCAGCTTTAACGCTAGCAGTTCTGATGTACTGAGCAGCTATATCATCATCTTCTTCCTTTTAATCCCAGTTTAACTATGGTCGGGTTACGAATGGAATTTCTTCACTCGATACTATCTCATACCATGTCAAAATCTCTTCAATTCGTTTGAGAAAAATTTTGTAGCAATTTCTGGAGCCTAGACACTCATGAACCGAATGCCCTTTCTGGCGTTGTTTTGGATCTTAGTACTTTAGTCGCTTTCTACGACACGTGGAGTTACCGGTTCGTCAATTCTTCAAACGACCCGGACACAACACGGAGAAATGAGTAACTGCAACCTATCTAGTGTACATGTTGTACGGAGTTATATTACTCTTATTTTATTGGCGCTTTGTTAACAGGTTTGACAGACAAGCAAGAGACTATCAGTTCCAATCCCAGCCGCACTGTCTCTGACATTGTTCCTTGACATAGAGAAAAGGTGTTAAACTTGGCTTTATTTATGTAATTTATTTACTCATCATCATCGTCATAATTTTCCCTTGAATCCTAGTTTAACCAGGGTCAGGATAAAAATAGGCATTTATTCCGTTCGTTTATATTTTTTAGCAATCTGTGGAGCCCAGGCGACCATTAACCGAATGCCCTTTCTGGCATTGGTAAATATGTTTTTCCATTCCAGTTAGTAATTCATTCGTTTTAACAAATTCAATATATTAGTTGTACTGATTAAGTATTGTAACAATAATTAATTAGCTAATACGAGGTTTGAGGGATTTTTGCTAATTTTAATATGTGCTATATTGAGCTTGTTTTCTGCTAAGAAGCTCCTAAATACGCTCAGAGCTGAATGAGCGAGATATGGCATATGACACAGGAGTACATCTTCCACGATGTTTCTCCGCTAATCTACGAATCAACTTAATTAACTTAATACTCTCTGTGTCTATTCTTGTTTAAGTTATACGCTGTGTATTCAAGCAAATTATTTTCTCTTTACCAAAATCAAGAACCGTCTAAAAGCTATTAGGTTCAGATTTGTGTAGAGAAGAACTTGCTGTGTCGTTGTAGATCTTAATTGTATGTGTGAAGCAGAGATGAGGTCATGTTTCAGAACTGAATCCGATCTCTCTTTTTTATATCTTCGGAGTATTTCTCGACCGGTGTCAGTTTCTCAAATATTCAAATATGCCTCTCAGCGTTCATTAACTCCCAGGTCAGAGAGCCAATGGCTCTTTCATAACGTTACTGTTCTGGTCTGCTGTCACGTGATGATTTTGTAGCTGTATTGATAGGAGACTTACTTGATAGACAGGTCACAGGTACGAGAATGTCAAGACGTCTCTGTGGTTGTATCGTTGAGTGTCACTGTGTGCATCTCTTTATGCCTCTACTTGTGTCTGTTAATATATTTGTATCTTTTGATACGAGATTAAAACAAAAGTTAACGTCACTGACAATATCGAGGAAACCGTAGTTAAACTGTATGTAATATGTTAGGCTTGATGTACCTTGTGGTTATACTTGAAAGTACGCGTGTTTATATGTGTGAGTGTGTGTGTTTGTGTTGAGGATTGCACAAAATGTGTAGATAGATTTTATACAGTGGTTTATACGGTGCGTAATAATGTGCAGTGTCTTGTGGTGAATATTGCAGTGTCTATATAAAACAATCCGCTGAGTCTTAACGTGATTAAATTGAGTCGTGTTTATTTCACTTAATGCTGCATCATACACAAGAAATACAGGAGACAAAAGTGAAAAAGGACACAAAGGCCACGAAAGCACTGACATGTGCCCTAAACAAACTGCGCCTAAATAAACCACATCATCATCATCCTCCCTTGAATCCCAGTTTAACCAGGGTCGGGATACGAATTGACTGTCTCAAATCCTTTTTGTCCTGCAGCACACCACCAACCAATCCAGTATTTGAGACTTTTCCATTCGTTTAAATTTTTGTAGCAATTTCTGGAGCCTAGGCGCTCACCAACCGAATGCCCTTTCTGACGTTGGTATGGAAATTAGTGCTTTAGTCGCCTACGACACGTGCAGTCACTGGTTGGTCAATTCTTCAAACAACCCGGACACAACAAGGGTGAGCGCCTAAATAAACCATATAACGTAGTTAAAAGCTTATAGCAAATCAAGACATTCAATCTAGCATATTGCTATATGCTTCGCAATACCTCAACACATTAGCATAATAACATACCTTAATACATTAAAATCTATTTACGAAAATAATTTTAAAGCACTAAAATATACAAACGCTTAAATTGCTACATATTGCTTAAATTGTTATCATAGTATAATTAATCAGTAATAGAATTAGAATGAAGTAATCACAGTCTCTCTTATTCTATCTCTCTTTCTCATTCTCTCTCTCTCTCTCTCTCTCTCATTCTCTCTCTCTCTCTTTATCTCGCTCTCTTTTTCTCTCTTCCTCTCTCTCTCTCTCTCTCTCTCTCTCTCTTTATCTCGCTCTCTTTTTCTCTCTTCCTCTCTCTCTCTCTCTCTCTCTCTCTTTATCTCGCTCTCTTTTTCTCTCTTCCTCTCTCTCTCTCTCTCTCTCTCTCTCTCTCTCTCTCAAGTTAAAATATATGTAGCTAATGCTTTACGAAGTGTTTCCTACTGGTCAACGCTTCACAAGTCCATGCACAATGCCTCACAGTTCCCAGGTTCAAGTGAAGTCTTTCTAACGTTGGAAAGCTGATAAAGCTAATGTTAACGTCAGTTTCCTCACTCGAAAGCGATGTAAGTGACGGGCGAGTCCAAGATTTGAACCCCACACATACTGATCCGTGGTCGCTGATCCGTAGTCTCGCTCTCTCTCTCTCTCTATCTCTCTCTCTCTCTCTCTAACGCTTGACAGACTGTCGCTTCACGCTGCTTCGTATCGAACTTACGAGAGATCTCAATCGTTTCCTCCACGACCTTCCTAACACTCTCACCCCGGATTTGAACTGGGAATGTTTGGAGAAGCTCGCGTACGGGTAGACGCACGAGCTGCTGATCTGCAGAAGTTTAGCGACGTTGTAGAGCGGACTGGAGATGTCGAGACCATAGAGATTGATGGCTGTGAGGAATCCAATCATCTGCAGTGTCGTGCTGCACACTATGTAGCAGAGCACGATGATGAAGAGGGTGATGTTGACGTTCCTGCGAGCTCTCAGCAGTCCATGATGACCTCTAGAACTGTTGAGATGAGGCTGTAGTCCTTGATGATCTCTAGAACTGTTGAGATGAGGCTGTGGTCCATGATGATCTCTAGAACTGTTGAGATGAGGCTGAACTCTCTGCGCCAAGGCTTTGCTCATGAACACATAACAACACGTGATAACTACGAGGGGTCCTATGAACTCTATTGTGGCTCTCAGAGAACCCATAGTGGGTCTCAAGATATTGGGAGCCGGGCTGATGAACTGACAAGTGCCGTTCACTATCCTAGCGCTCGGTGTTGCGTATCCCAACATTACAGCTGGGCCAAATAGCCACACCGCGGTAAGCATCCCGACCACCCTTCTTCTAGTCACGTGATGTTTGTGCCACAGTGGATGAACTATTTCCAGATACCGCTCTCCTGCCAGCAACACTATGCTGTAGATAGAAGAGACAGAGAGGCCATTGAATAGGATTCTGTATTCCCACAGGAAACACGTCCAGAGACTGGAGCGCTTTATCCTGATGAAGATTGTTGGGATTATAAGCAAGCTTATGATAAGATCAATCATACAGTGGTTGATCAGGAACATGTTGTGCATCTGTGTACGTAGAGGTTTGTAGAGTAGAAGTACAGTGCAACAGAATCCGTTACCTATAAAAACACATGTATATGACACAATTAAATATATGGTGATACTTGTCTCGCTGGAGCCAGTGGCGATGTCTGTAAGATATTCTACCTGCGGATCAGTATGTGCGGGGTTCAAATCCTGGGCTCGCCCGCTACTGACATCGCTCTCGAGTGAGGAAACTGACGTCTTACCCAGTACCCCGGCCAATGAGAGAAGGATGTAGGTTAGTCTGACTTACCCAGTACCCCGGCCAATGAGAGAAGGATGTAGGTTAGTCTGACTTACCCAGTACCCCAGCCAATGAGAGAAGAATGTAGGTTAGTCTGACTTACCCAGTACCCCAGCCAATGAGCGAAGGATGTAGGTTAGTCTGACTTACCCAGTACTCCAGCCAATGAGAGAAGGATGTAGGTTAGTCTAACTTACCCAGTACCCCAGCCAATGAGAGAAGGATGTAGGTTAGTCTAACTTACCCAGTACCCCAGCCAATGAGAGAAGGATGTAGGTTATTCTGAAAGCTAAGTCGCCCCGTGTGATGCCAAACGTTGCTGATATGATCCACTGCTGCACTGTTGTGGTGTTAACAATCTCCATCACCTCGATTCATTCACTAATGAAGTAACTTTAACTTAATGTTTTCTGTTACAAGTCTTAAACACACTAAAATACTACATATTTCTATGTAATAAAATACTTATATTTCATGAACAAAATTACAGTGTAGAATTGATTAGGCAAGAAAGATTTTAGAAAAGGAAAAGAATTCCTAAGAAAAATTGTTAATAAAAGTCGGACGTGAAATGAGGCAGAGTTAAATGAGTTGATGAAACATTCATAGGCCAACGTGTAGATGAAAAAGTCGCAGAGAATTAGTTGAAATTAGAAATTTATATGACTTGAGTCTACCGTTATACAATACATAGAATAGGTTTGTAACCTTTAAGTTATAGCTCATCTCATATTCAACTAGATTCTATATGTATAGTATCTAGTATACTGGATTAAATACAATTTATATTCATTAATTGCAGTGAGCTATAGAATAGGCTATGCATGTAGTACATATGTTTATTTGAAGTACATAAATATTCAATTGTACGCAGAAAGTAATTCCTATTTATTTAGACATGGTAATTCATATTATGTTACTATAAACGCGTGAAGTCTATGGCTTTCTTAAAGCAAATACAGCTAAAAAACCTTGGATCACAAGCGAGATGCTAGACAAAATGGATGAAAGGAGGAAATGGAAAAGTATTGAGACCAGTCATGGCCGAAGGAAATATAAAAGCTTAAACAGTGAACTTAAAAGAATTACAGAAAAAGCAAAAGATCATTGGTGGAGTGAAAAGTGTGATGATTTAGATATGATAGAAGATATTATAGAAGATATGATATAAGAGGGAGGTCGGATCTACTATACCAGGAAGTCAGGATATTAACAAGAACCGATAAGAAAAAGAAAGGAGACGCAAAGAACATTAGTATAATGGGTAAAGATGGGGAATTGAAGACAGAGCCGGAAGAAGTAAAAGAAAGATGGCGAGAATATGTAGAGGAATTGTATGATAAGGCTGGGAAACCAGTTCAAGAGGATTTTAAAATAGAAGAAGAAAATATCATAGAAGACGATAAAAGGGGCCCCGATTTAATGAAGGAGGAAATTTATTCTGCCAATTAGCAGCATGAAGAAGGGGAAAACAGTCGGAATAGATTAAATCCCAGCAGAATTTTTTGGAAATGTTGGAAGGAGAAACACTCAATAAGTTAGTGGAGTTATGTATGGAAGTGTACAATACACGTATTTGGCCAGACGACTTTACCAAGTCAGTGATGATCACAATTCCCAAAAGAGCCAATGCTGTGGAGTGTTCAGATTACAGAACAATCAGTTTAATACCTCATGCACCGTAGATCTTATTAAAGATAGTAAATAATCGCATTCAGTCGAAAGCAGAGATGATACTGAGCAAAAACACAATTTGGTTTTAGGAAAGGCTGCGACACAAGAGAAGCAATAGGGGTAATGCGGGTTCTTTGCGAAAGAAGCTTAGAGTAAGGAAATAACGTTTTTGTCTGCTTTGTAGACTTCGAGAAGGCCTTTGACAGGATTGATTGGATAACGATGATAAATATCTTAGAAAGAATAGGAATTGTCTGGGGAGATAGAAGCCTAATTTTGAACTTGTACATGAATCAAAGAGCAGTAATCAAAATCCAACAAGAATACTCAGAAGAAGGTGAAATAGGACGTGGAGTAAGACAAGGTTGCAGCATTTCGCCTCTGCTATTTAACATTTACGCTGAGGCAATGATGGAGGAAGCCATGGAAGACATAGAAGAAGGAATAAAAGTAGGAGGAAATTTATTACAAGGTGTACGATTTGCAGATGACCAAGGAATGGTAGCCGGCAGCGAGATTGGACTGCAGAAAATAATGGATAGGCTGAATGATACGGCATTGAGATATGGCATGAAGATTAATATAAAAAATACGAACGCTATGAGAGTGTCCAATAACAAAGGTGAAGTTAATATCACAATAAATAGAACGAAATTGGAACAGGTTAGGAGTTTCAAATATTTGGGTCATACTATAACCGATGACGGGAAATGTGAGACTGAAATATGCAGTAGGATTGCACAAGCAACAGCGGCCTTTGGTAATAGAAAACAACTATTAACAAAAGGTATGAGGAAAGATACAAAGATAAAGATAGTGAAAACTTTGGTTTGGACCACGCTATTGTATGGATGTGAGACATGGACCTTAAGAAAGGAAGATATTTGGAAACTGGAGGCATTGGAAATGTGGATTTGGAGAAGAATGGAGAGGATTAGTTGGATTCAAAAGGCTACAAATGAGGAAGTTCTAGAGAGAGTTGACACAGATAGAAAGTTGAGAAATGTATTAAGAAATAGGAAGAAGAGTTGGATAGGACACATTCTAAGGGGGGGGGGAGGTCTATTAAAGGAGGGCACAGAAGGTAGAATGGAAGAAAAAAGAGGCAGAGGCAGGCCGAGATTAGGAATGTTAGATGATTTAAATACCCAATCATATGTGGAAATGAAGAGGAAGGCGGAAGACAGAGAAGAGTGGAGGCGTTGCATACCATGGACCTGCCTGTAGGCAATGCACTAAGAGAGAGAATCGCGTGAATTAAAGTTTTGCTCTGTTTAATTGATTGAGGAAGTGTTACACAGTCTATAGGTGAAATATACCTTGATTAACTATAAGTAAAGTGGACATATGCATGTACATGAATATGACCACTATATACATGTATAATTATATATACACACACACACACACACACACACACACACACACACACACACACACACACACACACACACACACATATATATATATATATATATCCATGAATCTCTTGCAGCTATCAGCTGATCTATCCAGTCATCAAACTATTATTTGATACAGCCATTAATTGAAGATTGCTAAGATGTACATTTAATTAAATGTATATTCTAAGATTATAAAACCACAGATATTGAACCACAAAGTTACATAGAGCTGTTGACTGCTGGAGCTGTTGACTGTAACCGGACTGCTCAATTTTATATCAAGAAATCTGAGTAGAGCTAGAAGAGTTCAATGAAATCTAGTACGCTGTTCTTTCTGTAATCGAGCTAATGATGAGAGCTAATGATGAGAGCTAATGACAAGTTGACGCACGCTACTATACGAGTGCACGTTATCGAGTTAGTCCATAAATATCTAAAGATCCCACTGTGGCATCTTTGCACACAGGGGCGGATCCAGAAATTTTTTAAGGGGTGGCCCGATATTTTTTTTGAGAGTGTACTTCTTTTGCTTTCTACGGGACATATGACGCAACCAGACAAATATCTGTGGGGGGGAGCTCAAAATTTGTTCACTACTGCGTTCGGCTCATAGAGTGAGTGTATCCCCGTACCTTACACCCCCCCGCTCATACCCGTCAGAGGAAAACCTAAAATCCAGAGTTTCTTCAGAGGTGAAAAAATTAACCTACTTTTCACCTCTAAAGAAACTCTTCGGATCTCGACGAATTGCAAAAGTGACCTAATTTTGGCGGTGGAGGGGGGTCTTAAGCCCCTTCCAGCCAAGGCTGTTTGCACCACTGCTATGGGACAGAGTTCATATTTTTTACTTACACCCTCTTTTCCTCTAATGCAGTGGTTATGCATTGGTTCAAGTGAAAATTGAGAGCTAGTGAAACGGTCAACATTGTTTTGGACCCCCTTCCATTATATAGTGCTCCTAGCATATCCTACAAGAAAATCGAGCTATTGTAACTGAGTTCCCTGTCGTACCCTCCGCCCCCCCCCCCCTAACCACCTCCATTACTAAGATATTTACACATCGAAATTGCCACAGAAACAGTGAAAATATAGTTTAACATTTTTTATTGGCGGACCTAAGAGGGGGCCGGGCCCCCTGGCCCCCCTGGATCCGCCATTGTTTGCACAGATTATAAACAAAGCCAGGCGAGGCAGTGGTGGGGAGTGGGGAGAGGTGTGTGTTTATATTGACGGCAGGCAATGTTTAATATATACGCATAAATTTATAAGGCATTTCTTCATTAATAGAAGGACATTAAATAAATTCGAAAGGAAAGTATTTTTAAATTAATAATCAAATGATTACAAATTAATGCCGTAATTTACATTTAACATGGCTGGATAAAGTATCTCGAGCAGTTACCTTATATTTATATCTTACATTATAAATGCCTGTCGTAAAACAGTCAACTGTTGAATGCACAGTGGCGCCCTCCAGCGAATAAGAAAATATACGATGTGATTTTTCAGAGTAAACAAGTTTTATGAAAGGTCTATGAGGTATCAGCTCTATAATATATCTTTCTTTCCCTCTCTTCCTCTCTCTCTCTCTATTCCTTCCTTCCTTCCTTCCTTCCTCTCTCTCTCTCTCTCTCTCTTCCTCTCTCTCTCTCTCTCTCTCTCTCTCTCTCTCTATATATATATATATATATATATATATATATGCGCGGCGTAGTTATAACAATAGGATCACGGTCGTCGCAAGGTCTAATTATCTGGGGAGGCAGAGCACATTTGTGTAGGGGAGGGGTGCAATTTTTTCTCAAGGTATGCCATTTATATACTGTTTAATCTATTCCAAAATGAAACTGCTGACATTTAGGAACTCTTCTCGAATGTGATGGACCATCCTATACTGTCTTAACTCATCAAATTGTTACAAAGATTATAGCGTCTGTAGACAGGAGAACTTCAAAGACCACCTAAGAACCTTTACGTTATCTCTGCTTTGAGTCAACACCTCACATATTTCTAATATCTAATCTGAATTTAATTAAGGTAGAATGGCTGCTTCTAATCGCTTTATTATTACATAGTGAAGCAGCACAATATATGTAATATTATTTATTAGAAATTATTCACTCAAACAAAAACTGGAGGGAGCCAAAATTACAACTCTGGCCCTCTGCCCCCCCCCTGGCGTCGGGCCTGAATAGAAGTGGTAAGACAACCGCTCTAAGTTAATATACTGTACTGTATATTTTAAATTTTCATTATTTAAAATTAAACTAACAAATTAACTAAATTAACTTCATTTTTTAATTTTATAACATCAGAGGAAGGATTTAGATACACAGAGTATGAACGTAGGCTGTTAAGAGGCGACCACATCAGATGAAGGATTTAGATACACAGAGTATGAACCTAGGCTGTTAAGAGGCGACCACATCAGATGAAGGATTTAGATACACAGAATAGGAACCTAGGCTGTTAAGAGGCGACCACATCAGGGCACTAGACGTCCAAATTCTCATAACACACCCAATACCCAACAACAACAACAACAACCATAACAATATCGAACAACTCACTCTAACTCGACTTCTTTTATATTTTAATTAAATCAATAGATCTCAAATTATGAACCGATAACGATTAATAACACATAATTACACAGCAGAAATAACTCATAACTAAAGTCTCAGATCCAACAAGATGTGGATAGATGTTTCATGTATTAGGCTTGTAAAATCATGTATTAGATAAGTATTGTCATGTATCATGCTTTTAATATCATGTATTAGATGTGTATTATCAAGTACTATACATCTATTATCACGTATTAGACATCTATTATAATGTATTAGAATGGATATAATGTATTACACATGCAATAGACACTTATTGGATATAAATTATAATGCATTATAGATGTATTAGACATTTATATTTATGTTTACGTATTAAACATTTATTATAATGAATTCAGGCTGATGTGGAAATGAACGTCGACAAATAAAACAGCAAATAAAGCAACGTTTGCTTAGCTCAGTTACTATAAATGTCTGCAAGGCATATATTTTTGTTATCTTTATCATAACACAATATATATATATATATATATATATATATATATATATATATATATATATATACACACACACACAATATGTATTTTATATTTAACGAGCACAGCCTCGATAAATACATAGATTTATACATGTATTAATCTATGATACAGTTAATCTTTACGATACAGTTAATAAGGACCAATTGTAACGCACATTGTCTTTCTCAAATCTGCATTGGTCGCCTTTTATACCGTGTCCGTCCGTCGGCGGATGTATTCCCAACTGCCTCTGTTCTAACGAAGCTCAATAGTAAACGAACTCCCATATTTGTTTCCTGGCACTCTCTTCATTTCCCTTCGCCTCAATGCAATCTTCTAATTTAGCATAGTGAATTAGGTCAGAGGTCACGCGATCCCGCTCAGAAATCTGGGTCAAACATTTTTCTTCTTGACCTGACCTAAATTTTAACCTATCATTAATTAAGCTCCACCCTGTCTGCCGGCTCTCCCTCTCCCCACACTGTTCCAGCCTCACCACCCCTGATCTTCTGTCAGCCACTAGACAGGTGCTGTCCATCAGCTCAGCGCCACGGGCACTGAAGACGATGTGACCTGATTTAATGAGGTCAAACAACATGGTCACCTCGTAAATGTGCTGACGACACAACGATAGGTCCACATCCCACTCCGTCCTACCCCGCCCTCCCCCCGCCCCTGCTCTCAGACAATAGTTACTCTTTGATTTGATCTTACCAAACATCAGAGAGCTGCTTGAGGGTATTTTGAGATCAATGGCAACACTGTCTAAGAACCACTGGAAGTTCTTGCATTGTTTGTGAGCCAGACGTTGTCTCGTCTCTGCTAAACTCTTCTCTTCCTCACTTGAGAGCACTGGCGAGACCTGCCCCTGATGATACGAGACAGTTTTGTGCAGATCTAACCACAGCTCAGCCACTCGACGATAGTTCACCTCATCAGCAACGCGATGAGGCCTCAGTGCGCTGTGGGTGGCTACTCGAGAACATGTCGAGACTTTAACCCCGCCCCCACACAGCCAGGACCTGAGCGAGAGCTCCACGTGGTGTCCGGTGCTTGTCTCGAGGAACCCATCACCTGGGAGACTTGAGGGGCGGAAAGCTTCGTCAAAACCACCTAGCTGAGTGAGGTACTCCCGTGTGACCGCTAGGACATCGCCCCTGATGAGAGGAGCGTCGAGGAGCCCCTGAGGACTGGGCGAGGCAGTGGCTTCCAGGTACACGGTGTACAGAGACCAGGTGAACACAGGCAGCAGGGAGTCGTCTGTGCGGTAGAACCTGTGCTCTAAAATCAATCAATCATGTGATCTACAATCAATCAATTAAATCATGTGCTCTACAATCAATCAATTAAATCATGTGCTCTACAATCAATCAATTAAATCAGGTGCTCTACAATCAATTACGTGAGAATATTTCTACCCGCTATGCTATAAATTAAAACGAAAATAAACAAAAGAGAAGCCTGAGTGATATAAAGTAAATGATCACATTAAACAAAGAAGAAATATAGCATTAACTCCAAAGAATAACATAATAGATAATAACATAAAGATAATAACATAATCATAATGTGATTTTACTACTTATTGGTTCACATACTACCTCCATCGTAAATAACGCATTCAACTAAGCTCTCCTAATTACATGCTGTTAGTTTTCCCGCCTACAGCTTTGGATGACTCATTTTACCCTTTTGTAGTTAAATCTGAATAAATGAATAAATAATGTAGGATAAATAATAATTAATTCACAAGAACTGAGTGAACCAGAGAGAAGGCTATCAGAGTGTGGCGCCACTATGACGTGAGGATGTTGTATGAGGTGAGAGACAAGAGGCTGCACCCAGCCGTGGTTGACTAGCGTGGTACAGCTGATGTACACCAGGTGGGTACCCCCAGCCAGCTGAGCGGCCTTCTGCCGTGTCACTGCCTGTCCTGAACGTTCCTCAGATCTTAACAATCAATCAATCAATCAATCAATCAGTGAGTCAATCAATCAATCAAACAGACATTCAATCAATCAATTAATCAAACAGGAAATCAATCAATTAATCAAACAGACAATCAAACAATTAATGAATCAATCAAACAATGAGCAATAAATTTGTCAATCAATCAATTAATCAATACAAGGAACTAGGACAAAATCAATTAATCAACAAGGAAACAGTTAAGCTAACAAACCATAATAATCAATCAAATACTAATTTACTTACTTTCTCGTAACCTAAATTAATCAATTCATAAAACTTTCCATTTCGATTTATATTAACAGCAACAACAACAACATCTAATCAAATCATACAATTAGAGTCATGCTAACAACAACAACAACATCTAATAATATAAAATTAAAAAGTCTCAGGCGTCACTCACCTATAGTAAGAATCCAGTTCTATTAGTATTTCTATGCTTTTACAATAAGGATAATTAACCATTTTTCTAGTTTAGCACCTCACTGACTGTTTAGTCACTTATCGTCTGTTAAACACTGACTGTAAGTCTAACTACCAATATAGATAAGGACGAATAATCTAAATGGTAGCATACTTGACTAATAGAGATCATTAGTTCAGATTCCCTCAAAACTCTCTATGAATCTCTCTTAGTGCACTGCCTACTGGCAGGTCCATGGTATATAACGCTTCCACTCTTCTCTGTCTTCCGCCTTCCTCTTTATTTCCAAATATGAGTGGGTCTTTAAATCATCTAACATACCTAATCTCGGCCTGCCACTGCCTCTTTTCCTTTCCATTCTACCTTCTATGACCTCTTTTAATAGACTTTCCCCCTTAGAATGTGTCCTATCCAACTCTTCTTCCTATTTCTTAATACATTTATCAACTGTCTATCTGTGCCAACTCTCTCTAGAACTTCCTCTATGAATATCTATATGATAAAAGACATTGAATGGATCTAACAGAGCACACAACGAACCTGTATAGTTTAACTTTAGAATACTGAGATTTCTGCAGAAATCTCGGGACCTGTTTACGTATAATCGGGTCACTAGTTCCGTCGTCAATGACAACTATCTCCTTGTAGAGGTCATTGGGCGTGTGGTCAACAATTGAGGCCAAGGTGAGCTGAAGATCATAGAACTGTTTACCACTGAACTCAGTTAGTATAGAGATGGAAAGGTCAGGGTCGTTGAGCGAGGTGAAGTCAAAGCCCTGGTCTCTACAGTGCGGAGGTCGAGTGTCCTTTAGTGTGTCCAGTACCTGCTGAATGTGATCATCAGAGAGTAGGCCTTGAGTCTCGTGTTCTTCATCCTTCAATCAGTCAATCAATCAATCAATCAATCAATTATCTGCATAATGTGATCATCAGTGAGCAGGCCTTGTGTCTCATGTTCCTCATCCTTCAATCAATCAATCAATCAATCAATTATCTACTGAATGTGATCATCAGAGAGTAGGCCTTGAGTCTCGTGTTCTTCATCCTTCAATCAGTCAATCAATCTATCAATCAATCAATTATCTGCATAATGTGATCATCAGTGAGCAGGCCTTGTGTCTCATGTTCCTCATCCTTCAATCAATCAATCAATCAATCAATCAATCAATTATCTACTGAATGTGATCAACAGTGAGCAGGCCTTGTGTCTCGTGTTCTTCGTCCTTCAATCAATCAATCAATCAATTAACCAATCAATCAATCAATCAATTATCTGCTGAATGTGATCATCAGTGAGCAGGCCTTGTGTCTCATGTTCCTCATCCTTCAATCAATCAATCAATCAATCAGTCAATCAATTATCTGCTGAATGTGATCAAGAGTGAGCAGGCCTTGTGTCTCGTGTTCTTCGTCCTTCAATCAATCAATCAACCAATCAATCAATCAATCAATCAATTAATCAATAGGTTTGATTGATTAAGTAATCAAAGTGCAATTTGCATCAAGTCTAAAATAAAGCTAAATAAGAGATATTCATATATTACCGCTTAATTTGTTTAATATAACGATATGGCTTATTAGAAATTTTTAATTCTACAGAATGAGCCCAGCGGGAACATAAATCTAGCATCGTTTGATAAATTGTATTAGTGCAACATGTCAAAGCCACACCTACCTTGTACCTGACAATGCCGAGTGAGGGTGGGGGAGGGAAGAGAATACGACGAAAGAGCAACAACAACAAGAGAGCTGAGAGCAGCAATGCAGCACGTGACACGTGCGGGTGGTTGATGTAATATATACGAAGTCTGCGTAGAGTAGTTGAGCTCATCAACACGCTCTCCATCGTTCTACAGGAAATATACAACATCAGCAATCTGATCTACATGCATATCAGCATCTACATGGGTTTAAAATACGGCCAAAACAAAGTATAGTTGTTTGGTACTTAACTGACAATCATATGAATATTTTTTAAAACAAATATTGTAAGACAGAAATATTACAAATATTACAAATATTGTAAGACAGAGATTGTCTATCTGTGTGCAGCGATTTAATACCATCTGTGTAATTGGTACATTTAATTCTCAAGGTGAGTACTATGGTCCCAGAGATGCTGCAACTACAGCTGGATTCAATGTTCAAGATTCGAAGGCTCTTCCTCTATCGTTACTAATGAAGAAGCCAGGGTCGTCGTCGTCCTCGCAGGGATCGTCGGTTTCTCCAGTGGATGTTCCAGATTCACCTTCCTTGCTCTCCAGCTATGAACCCATCCTGACTCCGGGGCTTCCCTATCAATCCTGCTTCCGTCCCTACTTGCCTCCTTCTTCTGACGAAATTCTGTCGAGCAGCTCCAACATACTCCATTAGTCTCCTTCCAGGATTTCAACATCACTTCCCATGAATTCCCAAATCTTTGCTCATTCTCCTTCGCTCCTGCTTGGCGAATTCGAGAACCTCGGCGCAACATGGTTACCCTCCTATTCTGGCGAAAGACCCTTCTTGTTTTCTATCGAGGCTGAGCAGGCATTGATAAACTCGGAAAACTTTAATATAAAGTCTGGCCTTCCGTTTCCGGGTCCGAAAGCTTCTAGCGGTTCCTCTAATCCAGCTCCAATGCACGTCACTTCTGAGTCTGGATCAGAAGGACTGCAGGTTGTAGGGGACAGCTCAAGGGTGATTGAGGGGCTGAGGAAAGCTCAGAACGAGCAGTCTAGATCAGAAAGACTTCAGGTTGTAGGGGACAGCCCAAGGATGATGGAGGGACTGGGGAAAGCTCAGGACGAGGAGTCTGGATCAGAAGGACTGCAGGTTGTAGGGGACAGCTCAAGGGTGATGGAGGGGCTGAGGAAAGCTCTGAATGAGGAGGATGCAGTGTCGAGGAAGAAGCTTCATTTAGTAGTTCAGAGTGTTGATACAGAAAAGTCCCCCATTCGGGAGATAGTGCTGAATCTGACGCCACCTGGCTGCAGAACCTCTGATTTTTCCAGAGAATCCTCTAATGGGGCCGCTGGAGATTCCACAAACATACCGAAAACTGAATCCTACCTGGAAGATTATTCCAAAGAAGTATTTGTCAAGGACTCTGAAATATGTTACGTCGTCCAGGCTTCTGTGGTAGTCAACGCAGCTCTTACATTTGTTTCTAATGCTGACCTGGAGGTGGAATTCTCTAGTCGATCTTCCGAACATCAGTTCAACAACTGATCCTACAGGAATCCTAGTCCGACAAGAGAAAGTCTGGATTTGCCGGTTCTATCCCAGTCAACCAGTCTAATAGTAATTGCATATCCCTGTTCATCGATGACTCCTCAGAAGTTAAGGTGGGGAGAGACACTCCGATTTCAATTTTTGAGCAGACACCTCTTCTTGGTATGCCAACTGTGCTCGGTGCGTCAGGGTTAGAAATTGGAATGAAGCCAATGCTATGTGAGTCAGAAGTGAGTTTAGTCTACCCTTTCAAGGACAACTTAATGGCCTCACAGGCGGCTGTTACCTGCATCAAGTCAGTTCTGGGAGAGAGTCAAGGTAGCAACCTCACGTATCTAACTCCAGGGTCCGCGGTAAGTGTATCTGACGAGAAGATCAAGGGAAGTACGAAATTTTGCATAGAGCAAAGCGATAAGCTGCTAGCATTCAAGAGAAAAGAGAGAGTAAAACAATTAACGGAAGCTCATGAAAGTGTTCCTAATCAATATGGTGCTAAAGATCATCTTGAAAAATATAGTGCTGACGTACATCATAAACATCGCTGTGCTGATCATGTTCAGCAAGGGGAAGATCTTCATGAACAGCTCGGTGCTGAAGGTTATCATGAACAGCACGGTGCTGGAAGTCATCATGAACAGAATAGTGCTGAAGATTATCTTGAACAGCTCGATTTTGAAGATTATCATGAACAGCTCGATTTTGAAGATCATCATGAACAGCACGGTGCTGAAGTTCATCATGAACAACATAGTGCTGTAGATCATCATGAAAAGCTCAGTGCTGAAGATCATCATAAACAGCTCGGTGCCGAAGATCATCATGAACAGCATTGTGCTGGAGGTCATTATGAACAGTTTAGTGCTGAAGATCATCATGAACAGCAAGGTGCAGAAAGTTATTATGAACAGCTCGGTGCTGGAAAATATCATGATCTGCAGTATGATGAAAATCATCATGAACAACACGGTGCTAAAAATCATCGTCAACAGCGTGAGAAGCATGACCGAATTGATAATCGCAGCTGTCAGACACTTCATAAGAAACAGAAGAAGTTGCAGTCGTCGAGCCTTTAGATTCAGCCGGTTCTTCATTTCAATCTCCAGAAGCAACAACATCTTAATCAGGGCTTTGATCGACAGCATATCGTGTTAACCGTGAGCCCACCTGGATCTTCTGGCTCCCTGCCCCCATCGCATTCGTCAACCCACATACCTCTGCAAGGGGCAGGGCCTCAGCTCTCAAGCCTGGCCACTGTGAGTGGTGACTCCGCAGTGAGGCAATCCACATGGATGTTCATGGGTCGCGTGCAGCAGAACCCGATCGGCTCACCGGCTGGGTTGACCCCTCAGGTTCATCTGCGTCCTGTCACCGCCACCGCTCAGCCGCCTCAGGATGGCTTCGCTCAACCCACGGCTGACCTGCTCTCTCCGTTCCACGTCAACCGTCCGTCCAGTCTAAAGTTCAACACTCTGATACAACCTCTCGGTAGAGCTCAGTCTGCTCCCACGAGATCTGATCAGCAGCAGCTTGGTCCGCCACTGCTACATCAACAACAGCCTGGTGCTACGGGAATGAGGCAGGAACGCATCAGACAGCTGATTGGCGGGGAGCAATTTTCTTTGATATCAGATTTGGAGATGAGCGAGATGGGAGGGGAATCTGAGCGCACCCAAACCTCCCCGGGTGGTGAAGAATCGCACTTAAATCAACCATCATCGACAGCATATCCGACTGCGGATCAGTGTGTGCGGGGTTCGAGTCCTGTGCTCTCCCGTCACTGACGTCACTTTCTGACGTCGTAGAAGGGGCATACATGACTTCGAAGAACAAGTGACGACAGACTTATTATAATAGTAATAATAATAATAATAATAATAATAATAATATTGACTTTGTTGGACAGTATTTTACAATAAAAGTATAATATTGTAATAGTTTTTTCTTTTGTGAATCTTTTTAAAAACAAGCTGGATGTTGTAGTCATATATGATCGAGGATTGAAATAAGCCATTGGCTTTCTTTATTATTTTCCTTCTACCTAAGTTTGAAGTAAGAATGGAATAATGAACGATTGTAGCAGTTCTGGTAAATTCTGGTAAATATGTAGTTCTCTCTCTCTTTCTTTCTCTCAGTCAACTAATTACGTGTACATCGACTTGTTCACTGCCTTGATTATCTCAGTTGTACACTATAACAAGAGCAGTCTGTCCTTGATTTACCAGTCTAATTCCATTTTACATCCATTTCCGTCTAGTTGCCTATTTCCTTACTGGACATCGATAAATTACCTGGCGCTGCAGCCTCTAATTCGTGTTTGGCAACTATAATGAAATAAAAATTTGCATTTATTCAAGTTAGTGCATGAAAGTGTGTAAATTTTAATTCATAATATACATGTAGCAGTAGTATAGGAGTAAACTTTACGAAATCTTACCGGTAAAACTTTATAGAAAAAGTAATCGCCTCTATTGATTTTGAACTTGTACCATTTAACGGACCGGCAGTTTTCCCGAAATCATGAGTTGACTTCATAGTGCTTAAATTATTCAGAAAAGGCAGTAGCATGAAGCATGTTCTAACATTTTTTAGTCCTACAAAATAAAATTTCACGAGCAGAGTTCTCACCTGTCGGCACACCTGGGCGGTTTGTTTACAAACAATGCAGTGATGACAAGATCACTGCAAAAACTCTCGATTTCTTGAACATCGTCTTCATCTGGCATCTTTCGAAAATGTAGTAAGTCGAAATCCAAAATCATATTTCACATTCCAATCCAAGTTGCCCAACTTAATTACAAAATCTTATTTATGCTTAAGCGTATCTACTAGATACTCCATCAACGGATATTTTTATCTAAGGACAAATTTTTTGTGTGAAAAATTTCCGAATTTTAGCTCTATCGTACAAAAATTAAATGTGTCCATCATTGGACTAGTAATTACGGTGGCTCGCAACTGCCATAAATTTTTTTTTTGAAACAAGAAATCAAAAAAACAAAAAAACAAAAGAACAAAAAAACAAAAAAACAAAAAAAAAAAAAAACAAAACAAAAACAAATCTTTGTTACTATAAATAGCCACTTTGCTACTATAAATAGCTCACTAGCAGTATCTATATCACACATAGTCGATGACAACATCCAGCACTCGATCTTGAATCAAAGGCCAGTCTATGTGCAAAAAATAAAGTTTATTGTCAATGACAACATCGAGCACGCGATCTCGAGCCAAATCCAAACCGATGAGCACAAAATTAGGTCAAAAACGGTGCAAATCCAAAATTCAGGTAATTAGTCATGTTAAGTGAATTCGTCAATGACAACATCGAGCACTCGATCTTGAGCCAAAGCTAAACCGATGAGCACAAAATTAGGTCAAAAACGGTGCAAATCCAAACTTCAGTTAATTATTCATACTAAGTGAATTCGTCAATGACAACATCGATCACTCGATCTCGAGCCAAAGCCAAACCGATGAGCACAAAATTAGGTCAAAAACGGTGCAAATTCCAAAATGCAGAAAAATCAGTCCAAAGACTTTCACCTTGTAATTATCACCGCTTTTGACCTAATTTTGTGCTCATCGGTTTGGCTTTGGCTCGAGATCGAGTGATCGATGTTGTCATTGACGAATTCACTTAGTATGACTAATAAACTGAAGTTTGGATTTGCACCGTTTTTGACCTAATTTTGTGCTCATCGGTTTAGCTTTGGCTCAAGATCGAGTGCTCGATGTTGTCATAAACAAATTAACTTAGTATGACTAATTAACTGAATATTGAATTTGCACAGTTTTAACCTAACTTTTTGCTCATCGGCTTGGCTTTGGTTTGACATCGCGTGCTCGATGTTGTCATTGACGAATTCACTTAACATGACTAATTACCTGAAGTTTGGATTTACACGGTTTTTGACCTAATTTTGTGCTCATCGGTTTGGATTTGGCTCGAGATCGAGTGCTCGATGTTGTCATTGACAATAAACTTTATTTTTTGCACATAGGCTGGCTTTTGATTCAAGATCGAGTGCTGGATGTTGTCATCGACTATGTGTGATATAGGTACTGCTAGTGTGCTATTTATAGTAACAAAGTGGCTATTTATAGTAACAAAGATTTGTTTGTCTTTTTGTTTTTTTGTTTCAAGAAAAAAATTTTATGGCAGTTGCGAGCCACCGTAAATAAGAGTAAAGATATATAATAAGAACAAAGATATAGAATAGGAGCAAAGATATATAGTAAGAACAAAGATATAGAATAAGAGCAAAGATATAGAATAAGAGCAAAGATATAGAATAAGAGCAAAGATATAGAATAAGAACAAATATCTAGAATAAGAACAATGATATATAATAAGAGCAAAGATATAGAATAAGAGCAAAGATATAGAATAAGAACAAAGATATAGAATAAGAGCAAAAGATATAGAATAAGAGCAAAAGATATAGAATAAGAGCAAAGATATAGAATAAGAGCAAAGATATAGAATAAGAACAAATATCTAGAATAAGAACAATGATATATAATAAGAGCAAAGATATAGAATAAGAGCAAAGATATAGAATAAGAACAAAGATATAGAATAAGAGCAAAAGATATAGAATAAGAACACAGATATAGAATAAGAACACAGATATAGAATAAGAACAAAGATATAGAATAAGAACAAAGATATAGAAACTAAGAAGAACTAAGAGACGTTAAATCCTGCTTGAACTCTCTACCAGTAAGAACACGGAGACGAGTGACGACTGACTAACACTTTAATATGAATAAAGAGAACAATATAAGAGCAATAGCTTAGCAAACGAATGAGTCACAACAACAAATCCAATAGCATCACATGTTATATATCCTATTATATAAGTCGTTTAGTATCTTCTTTTTCCTCATCATCATCATCGTATATCATCATCATCATTGTATCATCAGTGTATCATATTTATATCTTTAAGGTCAGCGCATCACGCCACCTGATCATCATGTAGCGATAACATCATAATTATCATCATCATCATCATATATCATAACATAGCAGGGCAGAGACATGGCATAATAGTATTTATAGTTAGATTAATTAAAATACAGTGAAACTGACAAATGATTGAAGATATTAGCATCATAGAATAGATGAGAAACAGAACAGAAGAGAGTTAGAAGAATAGAAGAGCGTAATGTCCTATGCAGTCAGCCCGATAACGTGACATGATAGTAATGTACAATGCATTAGATATGAGTAAGTTACAAGAGACAAAGATGCGAATAAAATATACAGAAGACAATTCAGTGGTTGTTTAATTTACAACATATAGTCATATTTACTTATCTACAGTAAATTACCCACATTCCACTCCACTAGTATACAAAACAGTACTAAACATGTGTCAGTAGGATAGACAATGTTTCTACGATACTCAATTCTATTATATACGACACCATTTAACGTTTTACCAATCTAAACAACCTTGTCTACAAAGAGCTTCAACATGCACGAGAAGAATGAATATATATTTTTTTTTTTTTTTTGATTTCAATCAATCAATCAATCAATCAATTATTACCAACGATGTACAACGATGTGCAATGAGCTACACGAGGTGCTTCATGATATCAAATCCAATCAATCAATAAACTAATCAATCGACAAATAAATAATCGTGTACTTTCAGTAATTAATCAATGATGCTAAGTCTATCACTTAATGAATGCAGAGTCTATGTACATATCACAATAAGAATAAACGATACCACATGTCACACTGTCACATCCGTCATCCTTACAGACTTCATAGAGTCCAAATTATTTCTTTAAACAATTTTTCTATGGAGTAATTTGATAGGATTTGTTCATTTTTAATACATATTATTAGAAGTAAGAGAAATGATAGTAGGATCTTAGATTAGCTCACATGAAGACCGGTGACAGATGTGACAGTGCGATGTGCTGGTACACATTGACCTACACCCACAATTCTATTAACATTACACAGTGAGACTGGCACATGGTCACAAGTAGACTGCCTCACAGCAACCTATCATCGGTGTGCACACAGTAGACTGCCTCACAACTAACCAATCATCGGTGTGCCCACAGTAGACTGCCTCACAGCTAACCAATCATCAGTGTGCACACAGTAGACTGCCTCACAGCAAACCAATCATCAGTGTGCACACAGTAGACTGCCTCACAGCAACCAATCATCGGTGTGCACACAGTAGACTACCTCACAGCTAACCAATCATCAGTGTGCACACAGTAGACTGCCTCACAGCAACCAATCATCGGTGTGCACACAGTAGACTGCCTCACAGCAACCAATCATCGGTTTGCACAAGTACAACTGATTGTCAATGTAAACGCTTAAATCACGACAATGTACTCGATGGATTTCTAGTCACGTGTGAATGTTTCTATCTCATACGTGCCAATATGTGCGTGTGTGTGTGTGCTTGTGTGTGTATAGTATAGAGGTGAGAAAGTGTAAGTGTGAATAGAGAACATTGTCTAGCAGAACAGGCAGGAAGCTCTCTTTACCAAACAATAGATTACACAGCCGTGCCCTCACGCACTTCACTGTCACGTATACTACTGAACAATGCATCCTATCTAGGGTACTGCCTATCTAAGGTACTGCCTATCTAGGGTACTGCCTATCTAGGGTACTGCCTATCTAGGGTACTGCCTGCGCTGCGGCTGCCTCGAGGCAGCAGTTGATGGGGTGGTGAGAGGTTGAGAGAACTGAGTGGGGTTGAACATCATCATAGGTGGGGGGGCTGTTGTTGCTTCACCTGACTCCTGCTTACAATCAATCAATCACACAATCAATCGATCAAACAGTAAATCAATAAATCAATCAGTCAATCAATTCATGATTTATGCGTAAAATAAAGAACTTAATAACTGACTAAATTCAAGTTTATATTCTTACTAATATGTCAAACAGCAGGGAGACTAAATCAAAAGTCTCTTCACTAAAGTTTTGGTAGCTACCTGTTCAAGTCCTGACAGAGGCTGGGACGGCTGCTGCTGAAAGCTCATTGGCTGTTGAGGCTGCTGCTGAGAGCTCATTGGCTGTTGAGGCGGCTGCTGAGAGCTCATTGGCTGTTGAGGCTGCTGCTGAGAGCTCATTGGCTGTTGAGGCGGCTGCTGAGAGCTCATTGGCTGTTGAGGCTGCTGCTGAAAGCTCATTGGCTGTTGTGACTGTTGCTGAAAGCCCATTGGCTGCTGTGACTGTTGCTGAAAGCTCATTGGCTGAGGCTGTTGTGACTCAGAAGCAGATGACTCGTTAGCAGCTGCTGCTACACTGCTGGCTTGATGATCAGCTTCAGCACCGGGCAGCTGCTGCTGCTCTTCCTCAGCAGCTAACGAACAATCACACAACATCATCATCATCAGTACACAGCAAATAAAGATCAGTGTATTTGAGAGACGATATGTCAGCTGCTAATGCAGAATCATGCCTGCAGGTAGAATATGACTGCAAGCACTGAAGCTGATGACTGTCCCACTCAGCAGTGTCTTAAATAATATCTTTACTCCCTCGTGATGTCGTGCAATAAATGATCCCTTAAATTACAAAGAAAACAACGTCCTGCTCTGCCTGCCACAGGTTTAACTAAAGACGTCAATTTTACACAGCCCATCACACAATGTTAATTTTGAAATTGACGGTATCTTACCCAAAGAAGTTAGTAATTTAAAAACTTTGGCACTAATAAAAATTGATACAGTAACGAATAGCTGCCCTCTCAACAATTTCTCCAAATAAAATTTTTAAAATGACAAAAGTTGGAAAAATTACTGTTTTTCCTGATGTTTTTTTCTGGTCACACTGAATATAGCACAACAACAACAACAACTAGTTAGTTCAGTAGTCTAGTCCTACATACGTCTGTTAGTATTTTACAATACGATTCTAAAGACATAGAAGAGTCTGCAATGTACTATCATATGATATCATGATAATCATATGATATTATATTATAATATGATATCATATTATAATATGATAATATGATATCAGTACAGTGCTCAGCTAATCAGATTTCGTTCGCTACAGCAACGCGAATAGAGCTGCAGACAAACATTTAGCCAGAGGAACAAAGATGTAGACAAACCTTTAGCCAGAGGAACAAAGATGTAGACAAACCCTTAGCGAGAGGAACAAAGATGTAAACAAACCTTTAGCGAGAGGAACAAAGATGTTAGGCGGCATGCTGACAGACTTGGGTAGAACACTGAACAAGCTCTCTGGTGCTGCGGTGCTTGTCTTCACTCCTCCTCCCCCCATCACGTCTACATACCTGCCCTGAGCTCCTTCAATCAATCAATCAAACTATCAATCAATCAGTCAATCAATCAATCAATCCATCAAACAACGTATTAGACAACAAACATTAATCTGTTATCTAACTATAGTAAAACAACAGTCTGTCAATCAAGAGTCTAACTCTGCCCAGTTCTCGTCAGCTTTGAAAGCTCCACCCACTGCTCTAACATACACTGCCACCCTATTATGCCGTAGATCTAGATGTATGATTGACAGTGCTAGCTGATAGAACACAACCAGTGTATCAAGCTAGACCAAACTGACCTCTAGTCTTGCTGGCGCCACTCTGAGAGAACCTGTTAGGCTTGAGCCCAGCAGTCACACCACCAGGCTGAGCTGACGAAGATGACGGAGGTTTGATGGATGAAGTGCTATGAGACGTCGTTATGCCGCCAGGTGTCGACAGCTTGCTGATTAATTCATTATCTCTAGGGGGCGGGGCTTGAGCTACAACCCCGCTTCCTCCATCCTTTGACTCCTCCTCTTTGTTTACATATCGCTTCTGAGTCTCATCCCACACAATCTGTAGCCATCAATAAACCAATCAATCAATAAACCAATCAATCAACCAATCAATATTTCAATTAATGAACTAAAAAATAATTAAATTTTAAATTTAGGAATCATAAAATTTTATTATAGAAAAACAAGAGAAGTAAAGCAACCATTCAACGACCATAATATGAAATAATAATAATTAAAATAGCAGAATGATAAGAAAATCAACAAAAGCAACATACGGTGGGTTTTTTATTAGATAGAGTTAACATACGGTGGGGTTTTTATCATCAGGTAGGATCATTTGTTTGGGTCTGTTACGTAGAGTTGTCAACAATCCTCCCAGCCATCCCTTCGACTATCACAACAACAACAACAACAACACATCATCCTCTAATTGTTATGTAGAGTTGTCAACAATCCTCCCAGCCATCCCTTCGACTAACAGCACAACAACAACAACAACACATCATCCTCTATATTCTACATATTAGTACAAGATGTATAATATCTCAACATTATCACTGTATCTTCTAATTTCTATCTATTAACATAATATGTGTGTGTATACAAGAAAGTATGTCTGTCTGTCTCTGTCTGTCTGTTCTTTGTGTATTCTCACGCTATCATCTGCTTCCATGAACTTCAAACAATTAGTTAGATCTCTCACAGGAAGATTTGGTTTAAAAGAATTTCCTCAGGAAGGGGAAGGGCGAATACCCACGGGGGGGGGGCTAAGCCCTCAGATTCAAATATTGACAGGACGACACCCCCGGGGTGCACAGAGACATCGTCAGGAGAGAAAGTTAGTAGAGTCACTGAGAGGGGCATATAAACAACGCAGTCAAATGTTTAAAGTATTGCATTAATTGAGATTGAGGGAGGTCAGAAACTAGCGCAAGTTGTCATGAGAGAGGGAGAGAGAGAGAGAGTGAGAAAGAGATAGAGAAAGATAGAGAGAGAGAGAGAGAGAGAGAGAGAGAGAGAGATAGAGAGAGAGACAGAGAGACAGAGAGAGAGGAGTGGTAACCTTATTGGCAGAGTTGGCAGTGGTTCTAGAGACTACTTTGGGTTTGCTGCTGAACTTGCCGTCTGTCTCGTCTTCCTCTCCCGGCCAAAAGCGTTTCTTCTGCTCCACTGAACCCCCCGCCCCCAGCCCTAGCGCTGGGTCAGCCATCTACAATCAATCAGTCAATTAATCAATCAATCAAATAATCAGTCTATCTATCTATCAACCAATCAGTATATCTATCTGTCAGTCAGTCTGTCTGTCTGTCTGTCTATCTATCTATCTGTCTATCTATCTATCTTTCTATCTATCTATCTGTCTATCTATCTATCTATCTATCTATCTATCTATCTATCTATCTATCTATCTATCTATCTATCTATCTATCTATCTATCTATCTATCTATCTATCTATCTATCGATCGATCGATCGATCAATCAATCAATCACTCACTCACTCACTCACTCACTCAATCAATCAATCAATAGACAGCTGTGTCAATCAAACCATCAGTCACGTGACTAGACCTTAGTCTGTTAATGAAGGGTATGTGCACACGAGCATTGCACACACACGTGTGAATACACACACACACATGTACATGTGAATACATACACACACAGTTATACATGTGAATACACACACATACACATGTGAATGAATACATGCGCACACACATTACGCACACATACACATGTGAACACATACACCTACGAATACATACACATACGTATACATACACATGAAAAACTTGTTTATGCACACATAAAGCTTCACAGCGACCACATTTAACACTTAACATGCAAGTATCACATAGCAACAAATCAACACGCAGGCACATTTTCGTTAGATGGACTAAGGAATCAGAGCAACAACAACATGCTGGCTAGCGACATCATCACAACACAGTGAATCTAAAGACTTGATCGTCCTAACAGCAAACAGTAAAAAATCTAAACAGGTAAACAGCCAGTCAAACGATAGACTTGTAAATCCTAGCATTGATTAACCTGTGTAAGGAGAGCCAGTCAAACGATAGTTTTGTAAATCCTAGCATTGATTAACCTGTGTAAGGAGAGCCAGTCAAACGATAGTTTTGTAAATCCTAGCATTGATTAACCTGTGTAAGGAGAGCCAGTCAAACGATAGTTTTGTAAATCCTAGCATTGATTAACCTGTGTAAGCAGAGCCAGTCAAACGATAGACTTGTAAATCCTAGCATTGATTAACCTGTGTAAGGAGAGCCAGTCAAACGATAGTTTTGTAAATCCTAGCATTGATTAACCTGTGTAAGCAGAGCCAGTCAAACGATAGTTTTGTAAATCCTAGCATTGATTAACCTGTGTAAGGAGAGCCAGTCAAACGATAGTCTTGTAAATCCTAGCATTGATTAACCTGTGTAAGCAGAGCCAGTCAAACGATAGACTTAAATTCCTAGCATTGATTAACCTGTGTAAGTCCTATCTATCTCGTTACTGACTACTGTCTTTAATTATTGGTCAGTTCAAGGGATTAAATAAGCACAGAAGATTTAGTGGAGCAGATTTAAGCTCAGAAATCAATCAATCAGTCAGTCAATCATATGATTCCATCAATAAAACGTGAAAAGCGGGTAACGCGCAAGCAGTGAAATACGAGAGAAGCCAAAGCGAGAAAAGTGAATCTATAGATCTCTAACCCACAGCACAGTACACACAAAACAGATGACCTGCTTATATATAAAGAAAACTGCAGGAACATTAGTATTAAAACTAGAGTAAGACTACCAAGCTATTAGAGAATGTTACAAGATAACGTGGTTAGGTTCATCGTATAGTGGTAGGATTAGCTGAAGCATCTTCCACACAACTAATGGAGAGACAGTATATCTTCTGACATATCAGTAACGAGCTGTGTCAGACAGGTAACAACAACAACATCAACTCATGTAATTTGACGTCTCGCAATTGAAATGAATATAAAGTAAATAGTATCAAAGCTTCTGCTGTCTAGACCTACAAGTCGCAATAAACCCACACATGCAGCGTATACGAGTACATGATCTCAAGGAGTGGAAACAGAAAATAATAGAAATAAATAAAGAAAATACGGGTACATACTATATATGTACAATGCTATCACAACACAAGACCTGGTGAAAGCTTCATATAGAGAGTGATTGTCAATATAAAGTACCATAACACCTAGTGGCTGATTCATATAATTAGCAATATAATCAATATTAAAATGATAGTATAGAGTAATCCAGATTAAACTAGTAGAACACCCAGTGGGTTCCTCGTAAAAATAAACCAAATATTAACATAGTAACATCACACAGGGGTGCTACATAAAATTAGAGTGACTATCAACAAAACAGCACGACACCCAGTGGGTGCTACATATAAATAGAGTGACTCTATCAACATAACATCACGACACCCAGTGGGTGCTACATGTAAATAGTGACTCTATCAACATAACATCACGACACCCAGTGGGTGCTACATATAAATAGAGTGACTCTATCAACATAACATCACGACACCCAGTGGGTGCTACATATAAATAGAGTGACTATCAACATAACAGCATGACACCCAGTGGGTGCTACATAAAATTAGAGTGACTATCAACATAACATCACGACACACAGTGGGTGCTACATATAAATAGAGTGACTATCAACATAACATCACGACACCCAGTGGGTGATATATATAAATAGAGTGACTATCAACACAATAGCACGACACCCAGCGGGTGCTACATGGATAGCTTATCTAGGTTTACTTGGATTCCAACAGAGAGGCGTCGATGTCTCGAGAGTCTTCTCTACAAGTAACACAACCTGTTACAGCTAAGACGAGCTGATGCAGAAATCTTTAACTAACATCATCATCTTCCCTCGAATCCTAGTTTAATAAGGGTCGGGATACGAATAGACTGAATAATCGAATAATCTAAATATGAATCGAATCTGAATAGGAATAATCTATAATTAACATCAGGCCAATTAATGCATAGCTCTGACTAAACTCACCAAATAATCATATCAATATAAATATGCTGGGTAAACGGGATTGTTTTCTCAGGGAAAGACGCCCCTACCCAGTAAATGTTAACTGAAGCTGAGAAAGGCATAGGGGGCCCACCTCGCCATAAACAGATTCCCTCAAGAATAATAGTATATCAAAAGGAATGTTATATGATTTAAAGACACACTCATATGTGGACTTGAAGAGAAAAAAGGAAGATAGAGATGGGAGGAGGTGCTATATACCTTGGACCTGCCAGTAGGCAGTGCACTGAGCAAGGAATAAATATATGGAAACTAGATTTCAGAAACAGTTTATGCCGATACCTCACTTTTGCTAGGGTTGTGCATATTTGTTAGCTATGCATTAATATGTGGTTACAGCACAGGAGATGGAAGAACTAGAGATAAGAGTAGTTCTTTCTATCACTGAGGTACTTGGTAACACTGTTGATTGTTGTGTGGTTACAGCACAGGAGATGGAAGAACTAGAGATAAGAGTAGTTCTTTCTATCACTGAGGTACTTGGTAACACTGTTGATTGTTGTGTGGTTACAGCACAGGAGATGGAAGAACTAGAGATAAGAGCAGTACTTTCTATCACTTTGGACTGAATTTCTGGATTTTGGAATTTGCACTGTTTTTGGACCTTCTTTTTTTGCTCGCCGGCTTCATTTTGTCTCAATAGTGCTCGATGTTGTCATTGATGACTGTAGCACTCTAATTGTTGTTATTATTATTATTCAATATTTACAGAGATAATATTTAATGAGATTTCTATATAACACTATCTCCATTACGATAACGAGGTGTAATAATTCAGTTATTAGCATTCAACTAGTCTTAATGCATAGTCAGTCATGCCTCTAACAGCTTACAATAGAGAACAGAAACAGGTTGACATTATTACTAGCATGCTATGAAACAATTACTAGATATTAGTATCTAAGTATGCATGCAAAAATACACAAGTATCACATACACCACATACAAGCATACATACACATGTAGTATCACACACATAACACATACAAGCATACATACACATGTAGTACCATATATATAACACATACTTTGTAAATACATATGCACTGGTCTCTCTAATCATCATCATCTTTCCTTAAATCCCAGTTTAACCAGGGTCGGGATACGAATAGACTTATTTATCCATTCGTTTAAGTTCTTTGGCAATTACTGGAGCCTAGGCGCTCACCAACCGAATGCCCTTTCTGACGTTGGTTTGGATCTTAGTGCATTAGTCGCCTTCTACGACACGTGCAGTCACCGGTTGGTCAAATTCTTCAAACGACCCAGACACAACACGGGGAAAAACTGGTCTCTCTAATCAAAACGAAATAATTTAGATCATTTTATAAAGTTAATTATTAAAAAATTAACTTTTCGAAATAAAATATTATACAAATTTGGAACAGGATAACTGTACATAAATCTTTCAGAAGGAAATAAGAAATCTAGTGTATACAGAAGCCTCAATATTTCTAAACTCTATCTAATTATAACTAGTTACCTACGAGACACAGGAAAGATAGATACTGAAAGCCAATGATTTTATCAGCTATATATCACAAGTATTATCATTACGCAGAAGACATAGAATGAGGGAATGACGTGTAGGTCTGCAGTAGACAAGGTGGTAGAGGAATTCTGTTACAGGCGTTAAAGATTTGACGTACAGGTCCATATTCAACGCTTTCACGTTACAAACTATTCCAATAACAAATATAGAAAGTTAAATTAATAAGGACCGCTGGGAGTGCTCGAGTAAATGAAATAAGCTCCAGACCTCCCACAACAAGCAGACATATCAACCCAGAGCTAACAAATGTCGTATGATTAGAGTACAAACAGGCGCAGACTGCAATCTACATGACTACGTCTACCATTTCTCTCAATATCTTTTTACGTTATGTCAGAGACGGTCCTGGTGAAGTTTAAATCAGCAGCCTTTGTAATATTGGACGAACAGGCTAGCAACTTAGTCACCCAACCAATGAAACTTAGTCACCCAACCAACAAATATACACTATGATCTCTAGTAAGACTCTTGACTTACATCAAGTGTTACCACTTACACTAAATGTTACCACTTACACTGAGAGAGAGAGAAAACTATGTTTTATTTCAAAAATACACTCAAATATGCACACACACTAGGCCGTCAAAGAGGTCTAAAAAAATCCTATCTAGTTGAACACTAAATGTTACCACTTACACTAAATGTTAAAACTTGCACTAAATGTTACCACCTACACCACATGTTATCACTTACACTAAATGTTACCATTTACACCACATGTTATCACTTACACTAAATGTTACCACTTACACCACATGTTATCACTTACACTGGGGTAATTCAACACGATACATGACGTAATAAACAAGCCATCAGAGAATGTTAAATGCTAGATGTTAGTTGGTAGTTAAGACCCATGATTTCTAAGAATTACGTATTAGTTCTTATCTAAAATCAATCAATGAATCAATCAATGAAAGCAAACCGTGTAAGCAGGTGAAAGGGGAGGAGCTACACCAAACGTAAACAACCCGTCACCATGGCGACTTTCAGCTGACGAGCGACGCGAAGCAGTTGATTGGCTATCAATCGTATTAGTGGGCGTGTCTAAATCTCTATCTCTCACCTGATTGGCTAGTCTAGGAGAGCCGAGAGCCTGGGAGCCTCCGCTGGACTTACGCCTAGCGATGGTCCTGCTGGCGGTGCTCGCCTGAGAGTGGGTGCTGCTCGAGGAGAGGGTGCGGGTCCTCGACACAAGACTGAGGGGAGGGGGGCGCCCCCCCACCAGTGACGTGTCAGTGTTGTACTGCCGCAGCTCTCTCACTGAACTGTGGTCTGTCGACTCTGTGTCCGTCGTGTCTGCTGCTGCTGTGCTCTCTGCTTCTAGCTGCTGCTGCTGCTGTAGCTGCTGTGGTTGCTGTTGGTCAAAAGAGCTGGACTGATACAAGCCTGCGTCGGTCGACAAGTCTACAAACAATGCATCAATAATAATAATAATAATAAAGGTTTAATGTTCATTAAACAAGGATGACGTCAGAGACGTCAAGCAATAAATCAATCACTCAGTAATATGCAGATTAATTTAAAAATCTAGTAAAGCCAATATTAACGTTAGTTTCCTCACTCGAAAGCGATGTCAGTGACGGGCGAGCCCAGAATTTGAATCCCGCACATACTAATCTGCAGTCGAATAACCGATATGGCCACTGGCTACAGCCAGCTCCATTTAAATTACAATAATTTAATTAGGTACTCTAAGAGTCAGTGAATACTAGGCAGGCTACACTGTTAACAGCTACAGGCACAGAGGTGGGTGGAGCCACATATATGTACACCTGGCTTGAGGCAGAGACGACGTCGGTAAGATACTCGACCGCGGATCAGTATGTGCGGGATCAAATCCTGGACTCGCCCGTCACTGACATCGCTTTCAAGTGAGAAAACTGACGTTAACCTTAGCTTTACCAGCTCTTCACATGCAGGAGAGTAGCAAGAGTATGAACCTTGTGGCAGAGCCTGAGTAAAGCCCAGGTACAGTCCATCAGGGCTGACGGCTGCAGCTAGATGCTGGAAGGCTACTGATGTGGAGGCAGGGTACCAGTATAGCAGAGTCTCGTCCACAGTCTGGTTCACTGCCCCCTGTGTAGTCTGCTGCTCGCTCCACTGCTGTGTGTAGTCTGGTACACGCACATGTAAACATCTCTAATGTACTCATCTCGTTTCACTCAGTAATATTTATAACTGTGTATCAATTGATTAAATAAATAAATAAACCGTTAGCACCTAGAAAAAAATAGGGCTAGAGCTTGAGAGAGAGAGAGAGCGAGAGAGAGAGAGAAAGAGATAGATAGCTAACCAGTATTAGGCTGATAGGCTGTGGTGTTGATTAGACTGGTGTTGATTAGACTGGTGTTATAGGCAGCACTTCTATCAGAGGCGTGGTATGCAGCCTGACCCATCATGATCTCACCCACCTCACTGCTCGCTCCTGTAGATGTGCCAAACACCACAGGGCTGCCCTCCCCCTCCATCTCTATCCTACCCGTCTACACACCAATCAGCCAATCAATCAATTCAATCGATCAATCAACCATTCAGTCAATCAATCAATTCAATCGATCAATCAATCAATCAATTCAATCCATCAATCAATCAGTCAATCAATCGATCAGCCAATCATTCAATTCCATTCATCACTTCCATCAATCAATTCAATCGATAAGCCATTCAATCAATGAATCAGCCATTCAATCAATGAATCAGTCAATCAATCGATCAGCCAATCAATCGATCAGCCAATCAATCAATTCAATTGATCAGCCATTCAATCAATGAATCAATCAATCAATCAATTTAATCGATCAGCCAATTACTCAATCATTCAATTCAATCGATCAGCAATCAACCAATCAATCAATCAATCAACCAATCCACCAGCCAATCAACCATTCAA